>JAVHNL010000020.1:0-25000 GCA_031216105.1 Dalbergia cultrata | reverse complement strand
AACATTTAATAGAGACAAACTAGTAGTGGGGACTAGAACCAAACAATTTTGCAAATGTTTGGACCAAAATAGGAAAAATTTGATACAAGGACCAATATCAAAACTCGCTTATTTTTTGGGAAACAAAAGTATATTTAACCTGCCAATGAGCTGTAGCTCACATAACATTACTTTTGGTCCAAGTGACTAGGAGTTTGTTAGTATTGAGTCAGGGGTTCTATTGCCATTTGTCCATCCCTTTTTCCATTTCCCCTTGGCTCTACTAGGCGCTCTTTAGAACCAAATATATGTATTAAAAAAAAATGTATATTTAACCTTATCAAAATTCATTAAACTATGTAGGTTTACTGAATTCAACAAATTTGTCTCTGAAGTTTGTTAACTGCAAAGCTAAAACAGGCTTAGTATCTGAATCTATATCTAGCTTGAAATAAGGTAAACTTACTGAAATATATGTGGTAGTTACTGTATGAATGGCAACCAAACTATGAACTTTGTTGAGGGAACATCTTGTACTGGTCACAATCTGGTCTGCTATATTTACTTGGACTTCAGCATTTTATTACGTTACATGACTTTGCAGTTAATGGCTAAACATCATTTATAGAAAGATAGTTATTAGATTAATTATTTAGTATTCTAATTGGTGTTGTGATTTTCTCTGGAAAAAATTGAATGGAATATTGTTGCTGTTCTAACTGTTACCCCTGGTGTTATCTAAGTCATGGACTGTGCAACTCTAACACATATATTTCTCTTTCTGACTTGCAGATGTCTCGGCTTTAGTTGTCTTAATATCTCACGTGGAGCAAACAAATGATCTAATTTTTGGGGAAGAGGGTGTCTGGAAAGGTCTCTATGGAGCTTTTGGACATTAGACATTATTCATTTCCAAGGATCATGGTTCATGTAAAGAATAATCATTTTTCTTTTTAATAAGCAGGTCTAAAACCGGATACAGTTCTTGTTCTCTGTTCAACTATATCACCATCAGTTCTCCATAAACTGGAGAAGGATCTGTCAGGTAATAGATGCCTTCAATATTTTTGGCTTTACAAGATGGCTTGATTCTTTGTAAAAGGTTCTCCCACTTTTGTAAAGTAGAATACCCTTGATCATAGTAGCAGTTGTCATGTTAGTTGATCATTTGACGTTATGGCATTTCCAATTTCTTTTTTGCCTGTGTGATGTGTTTGTTGTATGGTGTCTGAAACAAATATTAAACATCTTTAAGGAATTTCACGTTGTTTGGTGTATCAGAGATCCTAAAGAATCTTCATTACAAGAGAACCTTGAAAGGCGGTTTATGGTTTCAAATGTATGTGTAACTACTGTGTGACAGCTTAGATAGATGATTTTCATTACTATGTCATGTAACTTGGATTGGTTAAGTTATAACGAGGCTGGTGCATATTTTCCTCTTTTATATTGTGCTGGCATCAGTGTGATTATGCACCTTACCTGGAAAGTAGAGTTAATCAGGCCTAAATTCAGCCAGACAAAAGCACTAAGCAGCAGAAGGAACAGAAAGCAAGAATGATGTTTTCAATCTAGGCAAACTACTGGCAAAGGAAAAATAAATAAATTCCTATAAAGATAATGTCTGTGCAATTTGGCGTTGTAACGCACAGTTTTCGTTGATAAATAAATTATATGGGTTTTGTGAAATCTTTAGTAGTGAATCGTGATAAGTACGGTCTACAATAGAATTCGTGGGGCGTGGCTACTTATGTTGGACTCAGTGTCGTTAATGCAAACTAATAATAAGTTTCATTTTCTCCCCCTCCCCTCTTGGATGAGGCACAAAAGTGGCAATTATTTTTGTATTTACTCTTGGAGTATTTTGGTAAATAGTTTTTCTCTCATCTGTCAACAATATCCATTGTACACTCAATTTACAAATATTCTAGAATGATATTGTCATTTTTTTTTTATTTGGAATTCAGTGATAGTGTTAACAGGCCATAACCATATTTGTTTATCTTGTAGAAATTCACAAGATAGTTAACATTGTTGATGCATACGTCTCTCATGGGCGGTCTGATGATTTGAATGGAAAAGTCACTGTAAGTTATTGTCTTCATATTATTTTAATTATGATTTCTTACCTAGTTGTAGATTGACAAGTTTCCTCCTTATGAGTGGCTAGTATACCTTGTATTGACTATTGATGCTTGAACTGTTTAGATTGCATCATCAGGAAGACCAGATGCCATTGCAAAAGCAAGGCCTGTGCTTTCTGGTAAGGTTTTGAGATCTATTTAGTTACACAATACTCACTTGAATTATATGCCTTGAAGAAAAGTGTCATTCCTTTTAAATTATTTTTGTATTAGCTAATTGTTTCTCTGTTTTTGGCAGCAATGTGTGAAAAGCTTTTCACTTTTGAGGGTGAAATTGGTGGCGGCAGGTTACTTCCTTCTTTGATCTTTTGCCAAACCTATTATACCATTGGATAAAATTCATTAATACAATGCTTCTATTTGACCAAGTCTTGCAATTTTTTTTTTCCAATCAATGAAGTGATAAGCTATGTGCTTTTGCTTCATGATTAACTTCGATTATAGCCCTAAGTTAGTTACTTACTTTATATAATCTGTCCCAACAGAAATATTAGTGTTATAGGTTGTTGAGTTCTGTTGGCTGTAATAGCTTTATTCAATTTTACCAACCTTTTTCCAATGCAGTAAGGTTAAAATGGTTACTGAGACGCTGGAGGGCATTCACTTCATTGCTTCAGTGGAGGCTCTTTCTCTTGGTGCCAAAGCTGGAATTCATCCATGGATAATCTATGATATAATTTCCAATGCTGCTGGAAATTCATGGTGCGTGTTTTTTTTATCTGAGTCATCAACTCTACAATATAAAATCCTTGCACACATACCTATTCTTATGGATGATTTGGGAATTGGGAGTTGGGACACATAGTATTGCATGCCTCTTTATTTATTTATTTGAAAAAGAAACAGGAAATATGTTTAAAAATTATTGAAAAGGTGGCTCCTATTATCACCCATGTTTCTTACAAAAGCCAAAAGTTCTTGTTTTTGGGCTAACCAAATGCTGATATCAAAATGTGCTATCTACAGTATCATGTAAACATACTCTCATTTGTCTTACTCTCTCCATCACTTCTCCCCCTTTATTAGAGGATGTGATGATTTCATTTCTTTTGTAGGGTATTCAAGAATAATGTTCCTCTTTTGTTAAAGGGAGAGGTTAAGCATCAAATTCTAAACACTCTTGTTAAGGACCTGGTAAGATCAATAGAGAAGGGAAGCAATTGAATTTCAAATACTTTCCCCTTTTTTAACTTGTAGAATGGTTATTCTACTAACACAGGAATAGTCTACCATCGATTTAATTACACTTTTGTTTTAGATACTTCAGTTGTGGACTTCATATAATTTTTTACAAGCTCCCAAGGAAGAAAATTTTCCTGTGGAAACTATCAATTCAAATGGTTTCTGGTTATAATAACTTTTTCTCATAGAATTATGCATAGAATTTAAAACTATGTGTAAAAGAAATTATGCATGGACATTAAAGATTATCATAAATTATACAATCTGTTGTTAAATATCTGAAATTGTACCTTTGATCCATGTCATAAGATATTTCACCAAGTCTTGCATTGGCCAAATGAGTAGAACTTTTTCCCTCCAGGTTACATCTATGATAGGACATATGAAACAGCAGACTATTAATCCCATTATAAAATTGATATGATCCAAAAGGATCTAACTTTGAATAGCTGTTTATTATCGTTAAAGATGGGAATATTCCTTAACCTCCACCTAACAGCTTAAGCTCATGGGATGCTTGGTTGACATGCTATTAATGACTTTATGAGCAAATGGTAAGGGGTTCAAATCTAACCACCTCAATTCTTCTAATTAAATTTCTGCACAAGGCTTGATCAAGGCTGTGCTTTTTACTTGCTCTGAGACCAAAAAGATATCATATGAGGACAGAAAGTGCTAGAGATATAAACCATTCCTAGGTCTCAACCTAATAGCTTAAGGTCTTGATATATTGCTTGTTGACAATTAATATGAAGTTTAATTGAATTTTAAAATAAACTTAAATGCCTTAAGTTTCTATTTCATATCCAGAAGCTACTTATTTCTTTCTGGTTGGAAAAGAGTCATAATATTGTATTAATATGACTTTTTGATTTCAAAATTGACATTTTTGACTTAATGTTTATTATTCTTGTTGTTATTGTTATTCATTTCAAACATTTCATGATGGCAATGGAATTTGCTTTATTCAAGGAAATCATATTGGATATGGCCAAGTCACTTACTTTTCCACTTCCACTTTTGGCTACTACTCATCAACAACTTATTCATGGTACAAAAAAAAATCAGTAAACCAAACAGTGCTTTTGGTGGTCCATTTTATAGAGAGCAACCTGTCTGCAGCTCACATAGTTTACCAAATTCACTTTTCAGGGATTTCACATGTTTCTGGTGGAGATGATGATAGTACAGCATTAATTAAGGTTAATTTCATGGACAGCTATTTGAGCAGTTTCAATCAAAAGTTGATTTTTAGTTTTATTTTTTTCAGAAGATAAAATGTATCTTTTTCTTGAAACATTATTTTTCTTCATCCTTTTCTTGATAGGTCTGGGAAAAAGTTTATGGGGTAAAAGTTTCAGATGCGGCAAATGAAGATGTATATAGCCCTGACCAACTGGCATCTGAATTCACTGCTGATGCTAAGAGTGGGACACGGGTTGGTTTCATTGGCCTCGGAGCAATGGGATTTGGCATGGCAACTCATTTGCTGAGTTCAAATTTCAGCGTCATTGGTTATGATGTAATTTCTCTTCTTCAAATCTTGATCTATATTACATTGAGAAAATGGCAAATTTGTTTGAAAGATTTATTGTATCATAACAGTAAGTCGCTTTCCATCTTATCAAATGATGCAAAAGTTTTCCTATGTGATCTATAGCATTGATATCAACAAGTAAATATTCTTTTTTCTATCAGAAATTGTAAAATCAAAGTCAGATCCAAGTGTACCCTTTTGGATGCACTTTAGAACATCGAAATGGGCTATATTTGAAGTTGACTTCGTTGTTGTATTTCTTGATAAGGATTTCAGTGAAAATAACAATGTACCAGCATAGTTTATCATAATTATTAATGAAAACAAGTGACGTGGCAACATGATATGCATCAGTATGAATATTAGAAGCTTATCTGGGCCAAGATGCACAAGCACTGATTATTGGACTAAAGCTGGTTCTTACCTTATCATGCTATAGCGATAGATTAAAGAACATGGCTGTGTGTTGGGGTTCGAATCCCAGCTCTTGTGAATGGAAAAAACTCCTTGGCCAGTCCCCTACCACTTAGTGTGCTGACAGATGGGACATGGGATTAGTCCTATGGCTGCCGGCTGTGGGGATACCCTTGGGGAACCAAAAAAAAAGAACATGGCTGTGCTTGCGTATCTGCATGCATTCTGTCTTTTCACCATTGTTATCTATTGTGCTTATGAGGGTATATTGATACTTATGCATGCATATACATGTGTTGGATGGGTTGCATATTTGTGTATGGATTGGATGTTGTAGTGATCACACTTTATTTGTATATCATGTCAGAAAGTTGAAATGGCCACCATAAGCTTATTTCCAATACTTCTGTTTTTGTTTCTAGGTTTATAAACCAACTCTAACACGATTTGCAAATGCCGGCGGCTTGATTGGAAATTCTCCAGCAGAAGTGAGTAAAGGTAAATTGATACATATTTACAGACCTACATTTACACATAAGCTGGTACAGAAGTAATCAAGAAGATGAATAAAGTCATGCCTTTCAATCCATTTCCTGGTTGAAGTCTTCCCTGGTGTAGAAATAAAAAGCCTGATATGTTGGTTATGGTGATTGGAATTGCTTTCCTAAGATGGTATGTCATGGTAAATGAAGTCGAAGTTTGCCATGATTTTTGTATTAGTGCATTCTCTACATTTTAGAGGTGGACTATTATTTGAATCCCGTATCATGATGAATTGCAAAATCGATGACTTGGTCAGAAGTTCTCAACTCTTTAGTATTCAAGTTCATGAATCATATTAATGAATACAGTAAGAATATTTCCAGTTTGTTTTGTTTGGAATTTGATTTTTTTTTTCAGGGTCGAGAATTTCATCATGGGTTGTCATATGCCTTTTATGTTCTTGATCTGGCATATTTCTTTCTTGCGTGCACTAATTATTAGTCATATTCTCAATCATCCCTTAATACGATTCACATGAGCTGTATGAATGATGAAGAGACAGACTGGGAATTTGAGAAAATAAAAACTTCTATGCTTTAGTTATTAGAAGTAAGAAATTGTATGTGTTGGAAATAAAGAAGATATCATTCCTTGATATTCTAAGATATGGTGAAGATATTATATGTTTTATATCTTCTTTATTTCCAGCAGTGTGTAAACTGTGTGTGGGCAAAGGAAAATTGTCTTTTTGCTGTGTTTTTGTTACATAAGAGAACGTGCTAGATTCCTGCCGAGGAAAGAAAAAAAAAATCTCAAGCAGTTAGAGTCAATAAATTATTTACATATTATTGCTTCCAGATGTTGATGTTCTTATAATCATGGTCACAAATGAAGCTCAAGCTGAAAATGCTTTATATGGAGAACATGGGGCAGTTTCAGGTGCATATAAGTATTTCATTTATCCATATTAACATGTGTATTTTTTACCTATACTGATCCTTCTTTCTGCACTCTGTAGTTCTTCCACCGGGAGCATCTATAATTCTTTCTTCTACTGTTTCTCCTGCATATGTGAGTCAGCTGGAGCGCAGATTGCATAGTATGTTACTACCTCCACTTAGATGTATATGTGATCTGTATTATGATATCCAAATTTCTTTCTTCCTTTTTTTTTTTTAAATGCAAAAAGCAAACTGAATTTTGGGTTTCTCATTTTGCTACTTTTACAATGTGGCCTGAATTTTAGTGAGTTAATAATTTGCCATGCAAGTAGAAGGCATACTAGTCATGCAGTTGATTTTACTAGCTGGAAATCTTATAAGAGACATAAATTCAAGTTGAAGGAAAACTTGCATACTTCATTAATTGGGAGTTGGTAAAAAGTCTCTGGATAAACGAGAGATGTGAAGGTGCATTATGTTTCAGAAAATGTTCAAGAGATGGAAGTCATCTTCCACATTACTGGTGTCTGTAAAGTACATTTTTTCCCCACAACTTTTTTTTAATAGTAAAATAAATAGTTTGCCGTTACAATATGAAGGAGATAGGTTTGTGCTTGAGGAATTTATGGGCAAAATTTCTATGTTATGATCTTAAATTGAATAATCAAGCATCCAGTATTCTTAATGAATTTTCAGTAAGTGGCAATTGCCAAATGTCCACTCCCAGTTGTGCATGTGTTTCCTTGAAGCCATGCTACTCAAAATTAATTGAAGCAGACTGCTTCAATCGTCCTCCTGTGATGAATGTAGAAGTTGGCTTTAGTATATAGGTGATAGACTATATCTTCTGCACTCTAGAAGTTCCTTTATTCCTAAAACGTCATATATGGTGTTTATGTACTTGGCTTGGTGTTTGATGCTAATGCTTCAAGCTTTGAAGGCAATATGTGCTCTCTTTCGTGTTCTCGTAAAATATCTTTAATTCTGTAGAATTTTTTTTTTGATAATATTATTTAAATGTGTTAAGTGCTCTTTTATTTTAAGGTTGTTTTTTCTCTAAAAGTATGTAAATGTCATAACTACTAATCTCTGTAATGTAATTATAGGATGACTAAGAATTATGCATGTGATAGTTAATATTGTGAGTCAATCTCAGGATTCCAATAGTAATATGCATGTAATCCTCTTTTATTCCACAAAACTCTTTATGGCTTTATTGAAGGATGTGATTGTGTAATCGTTGACATGAATATATCACAGATGAAGGTAAAAATTTGAAGTTGGTGGATGCCCCTGTTTCTGGTGGTGTTAAGAGGGCCTCAGATGGAACACTTACGGTGTGAAATGCAACTTTGCCTTTTATTGCAATTGCCCTTGACTTTTGTGGAATGAGCAACTGAAATCATGTCTATTTCCCAGATAATGGCTTCAGGATCCAACGACGCTCTTAAGAGTGCTGGTTTAGTCTTAGCAGGTAATTAGTGATTATCATGAGGTGCATGATGTTAATTCCAATTCTGTGGTTGCAGTGAATTCAGAAACAACTTTCTAGTTGATTGATTTTGATTGTTTATAATCAGCCTTAAGTGAGAAGCTTTACGTTATCAAAGGCGGTTGTGGCTCTGGAAGGTAATTTTTAATTATAAGTCAATTATTGTTTATCCATTTTTTTTGTACTTTGGCTAGTACTTCTTCCCATATGTTTGAAACAAGTAATGCAATGTTAATTGTGATTCAAGATGTCATGAAACCATCTCTCCCAAAAGCTTGAGCTTACGGATAGAGGCATATGAATCGTTTTATAATCTGGCACGCCCCTTCATGCGAATACCATTTTTTGGGGCTTGAGCGTGAACATTTTTATCAAAATGGGGGCTTGAACCCTTGACTATTTGGTCATAATGGCTCTGATACTATGTTATGAAATCATCTCTTCCAAAAGCTTGAGTTTATGGATAGAGGAATATGAATGGTTTTTATACTCTAACACAAAATGAAATTTAAATTGAGTTAATATGGTAAAATTTACTGCAAACGAATGTATACTAATATATTTGGCATGGTTTGTTCTCTAGTGGTATAAAGATGGTTAACCAACTGCTTGCTGGAGTTCATATAGCATCAGCTGCTGAGGCAGTGGCATTTGCGGCACGACTGGGTCTTAATACAAGACTGTTGTTTGATTTTATTTCAATTAGTGGGGGAACATCCTGGTATGTGTCTTCCATGAAGTAATCACTCTCTACTGGGCCTCTTCCCTTGACCAAATAAGAAAAATAAAACAAAGTTGCTTATAGTTTAATCCTTCATTCATGATTGTGGCCGTGTTGCTATTTCTAGTGCTTTGCTCATGGCTTTTTCAAAAGATTTTCTGCCATATATTGCAATTTTTTTTTACCGCTTAATTTTTGCAGGATTTCTTATCCTCCCACTGAGCCAACCGCACTTAGTGGGACCAATTGTCATTTCTATTATTTCTCTCTCTTAATTCATTCTTCTTTTATATAAAAACAAATTCTTAGATTTGGCTAGAAATTGTAACTGCTAGGCTTAAACCATGTCTACTGTTGCAGGATGTTTGAAAATCGAGTTCCACACATGCTAGACAATGATTACACACCTTATTCAGCACTTGATATCTTTGTGAAGGACCTGGTTAGAATGAATACTTTTTTTTGGCTAGATTATTTCGGGAACAATTTATTTAAATAAGTTGCATTATGGTATTATTATCTATTTTCATATGTAGGGAATTGTTACTCGTGAATCTGCCTCTTTGAAAGTTCCACTTCACCTATCAACTATTGCTCATCAACTGTATCTGTCAGGTGCTGTATATTACTTTGAACCTTTGTGAGATGTATATGGTCTTATGTTTCTCTCCACTTCAACTTCATAATAAATATTACATTTTACTTGCACCAAAAAAGGAAAATGCAATGAAGTCTTCTAATTGAGCTTGTCCATCTGACATATTGGCTGGTGGACAAACGATGGTGCATTTAGGATCTATTTCTTCATGCTCTTATTCTCCAATGACCTTTATGTTAATGTTACATAGATTGAGATTCCGCTATCTCAAATAGTTTGACAATTTGAGCAAGTCAAATTTTCTGTATATGACAATGTCAATAGGATGAAACATGCACCTATTCCTATATGTTAAACAATAAGCCACTAAAACTATGCTACTTGAAATTGATTTCAGCAGTTTGCAAGAGGGCTAAAGTTTAAGTGTTCATGTTGTTATCGTACACAGAAAAGAAGAAAAAAAAGTTTAAAAGATTGACTTTGATAAAACTGTAAGGATGATTGCTGTCTCATACTTGTAATGTTGCTGTTCAGGTTCTGCTGCTGGTTGGGGACGGCAAGATGATGCTGGTGTGGTTAAGGTATGAGCAACTAATGTTGGCTAACAGAACCTCTAGAGTCTGATGTTTAGTTCTTTCTGATAAGGTGGAATTAAACGAGAATGCAATTAGCATGACAAAAATGACAAAATCTTAGGCTTTGTCATCTCAAGCAGCTCTATGAAAGTAGTTGCTCTTTGTTTGATGTGTTCAGTATACAATTGCCAATTTAGAGGGTGTTTGGTTTTTTATCTGTTTAAATTTTCAGTTGACATGCTTTCCCCAAGAATTAAAAAATGCAACATTGTTTCATTTTGTTTCCTGTTTTCAATATTTTGGTAAGGAAAAGGTTAACACAATCATATCAATTGAAAATGAAATCAGAAAACAAATTGGACGCCCTCTAAACCAAGCATGACTAGATTTCAATTGAATGTCACTGTGTGCTGTCAAACCATACATAGATTCGTGTGTTGTTTATTTCTGCTGCATTGTTGATTTGGGATTTTCTATAATATTGCACCTTCATTGACAGTAACAATGCATTTGAATTGTGTTATAACATGTGAACTATGGTCCTGGCATTATGTTAATTAAAATTTTTCCATATTTCAAATTTAAAATTGTCTTTTAATCAGTACGTAGAGGGAAATAAATATGATATTAATGAAACTATAATCTGGGGTAACTACAGTCAAATTGAGTTGGGATATGGAATTAGTTCTTGGGATTTAATTAGTAAATTTGATTGGAGGGTTTAACTTTACAGGCATCAGTTTTAACTTTGTGTTCCTTCTCTGAAACTTAAAATTCTGAAATTCTAAGATGATTTTGTCAAGAAAATAAGAAATATTAGATCCTAGTCTCTTCTGCCTCCATTTTAAGACTCTGAAAACTGTTTTACCTATGATCTAAACTTGCTTAACCTGTGGTAAACAAATGACTGGAATAATTCAGAATGGTTGTCCCAACTACACAGGTTTATGAGACACTAACTGGCGTTAGAGTTGAAGGAAAACTCCAAGCTCTTAGGAAAGACGTTGTGTTGCATTCTCTTCCAGCTGATTGGCCACAAGATCCTCTCCCCGATATACAAAAACTAACCGAAAGTAATTCAAAGATTTTGGTTGTTCTTGATGATGATCCAACAGGAACACAAACTGTTCATGATATAGAGGTATTGACAGAATGGTAAGTGTACTTTGTTTACCTTTGTCATTCTACTTGTTTGGCCAAATCAATGCTACTGTTAACAATAACTCATGCAGTACTACCACAAACCAAACTGCCTCAGTTGTGGTAGCTCAATTATTGCTATTTTTATTCACGTTCTCAATGAGTAAATACTCTCATCATGAGATTGGGAACTGGAAGTAAGATATTCTGCCAGAGGAAAATCCTCAAGTTACTCAGTTGAGCATGTTCCTATGCAGGAGTATTGAATCACTTATTGGGCAGTTTAGAAAAGGTCCAAAATGCTTATTCATTTTGACAAACTCCAGGTCACTGAGTTCTGAGAAGGTAAATAAATATCTTTATACATGCACCAATAAAAATTATTTACTTAAATATAGAAAAATAGGATTCCTCTTCTGATCTCTGTGTGTTTTGAAAGAAATCCACTTATGATCATGGATGACAAAATAGGATTCTATTCGAAGGTAAAGTAGGTATCTATGCATTCCAAAGCACAATATCTGGTCCATTTTCTTGCCCTGTAAATGGAAAAGCTGTTGAAGTATAAAGTGGTTGTGTATGGATTAAGAACATGCAAGATTTGAGCTGTAATAGTTCCAACTTTCAAGTATCTGCTACACTGAAAAATACCTGAGAAAAGCAATCTGAATTATGAAGTGTTTTTCTTATAAAGGTTTCCAAGTTATTTGATATTTCAATACTTAGTAAGCTTAGGATCAATCTTTTGCAGGCCAGTGCACTGATAAAAGAGATTTGCAGAAATCTAGATACTGCAGCAAAATCAGTTGACAACGTTGATTATACAGTAGTTTTGAGGGGAGACTCAACTTTGCGTGGTCATTTTCCTGAGGCAAGGATAGTAATGTTAGCTTAACAGTATATTCTAACCAGTGATAGTGAGACTTATGGTTCAATTTGTAAAATGACACTTGACTGTTATGCACAGGAAGCAGATGCTGCTGTTTCAGTATTAGGTGAAATGGATGCATGGATAATTTGTCCCTTTTTCCTTCAAGGAGGCCGTTACACCATCAAAGACATACACTATGTTGCTGATTCTGATACGTATGTCTCACCATTCTTCATGAACTAGCCAGAAGAAATTATGAATGGACAATTGGCATCCTACTTATTTAACTTTTTGTCTGCAGGCTTGTCCCTGCAGGGGACACAGAGTTTGCCAAAGATGCTGCCTTTGGCTACAAATCTTCGAACCTGCGTGACGTAAAACCTTTTTATTCCATTCTATTCTTGAATTTAGTGGTCCATATTTTTGTATTATTGGTAAAGAATAAATTTTTGAAATGCTATTTGTCCAATTATAGTGGGTAGAAGAGAAGACAGGTGGCCGAATACTTGCATCTAGTGTTGTATCTATTTCTATTGAACTTTTGAGGAAAGGGGGACCAGATGCAGTTTGTCAGCATCTATGCAGTCTGCAAAAGGTATAGAAATATACAAATATTGATAATGCACTATAGTTTGTACATTCTTTAGTTTTAAAAAGAGAACCGGCGACTTTACCTTATCTAGTTAGGATATTATGATTTAGTAGGTGTATGCGGTCCACTTACTATAATTGTGTCTATTGTATAAAGCAGGGGTCCATATGCATAGTTAATGCAGCTAGTGAAAGAGACATGGCTGTATTTGCACTTGGAATGATCAAGGCAAAACTCCCCTCTTCTCAATGGTGTTCATTTGGCCCTTTTGCGTGATTTGTTACATATGTGAATGTTGTTGTATTGTTTTGTCTTCTTGTTAACAGGCAGAATTGATGGGGAAGAGTTTCTTATGTCGCACTGCTGCTAGTTTTGTTTCTGCCCATATTGGAATCATCTCTAAGCCTCCAATATTGCCAAAGGATTTAGGAATAGCTAGAGAAAGGAATGGTGGTTTGATAGTTGTGGGATCATATGTTCCAAAAACAACAAAGCAGGTGAAAATTGAAATTGAGACAAATTATTCAACCAAGTCTCCTTAGCATACCCATTTTCTTGTTTTGGCTCATGCTAGCAATCCACAGGTTGAAGAACTTAAATTGCAGTGTGGCCAGTTCTTAAGAAGCATCGAGGTGATTAACATCCCAAATTTCCTTTTTTCATTTTATTATTAATCGTTAGTCCTCTCATGGAGAAAATGATAATGACTTAATTTTAGCAAAGGACTTAGTTTTATTCCTAACGCAAATGTGTTCTTTGCAGTTTTATTTCCTAGCCTGATATTGGCTTCTTTGTAATAGGTCTCGGTTGAAAAACTTGCGATGAGGCCTATTGAGGAGAGGGAGGAGGAAATTAGTAGAGCAGCTGAATTAGCAGATGTATATCTTAAAGCTCATAAGGACACCCTTATAATGACCAGCCGGAATCTCATAAGTGGAAAAAGTTTGCTTTCTCCATTTTGCTTGTTTTTTCTTCTTTTCACCTCTTTCTTAGCTAGATTTTGAAAAAAATATAGATTTAGGTTTATGGATAAGGGGAAAAGATACGTTATTGATGATAAGATGTTCTTCAAAAGCAATAGCTTAATTCACCTATTTATATTGCTAAGCAGGTCAAGTACTAGTGTTACTAGTACAAGCCCAAGCCCTCTCTTTGTAGCCCTAATATACTCCATTGGCTTTCAGTATCATCTAAAAGATTGCTTGCTTTGTTCTTCATTTGGAAATGGGGAAGATATAATTCTATGTACCTCAGTCAATATAATCTTCCATTTTGTTTTAAAACGTGCAGCTGCCTCTGAAAGTTTGGACATTAACTTCAAAGTGAGTTCTGCTTTGGTGGACATAGTGAAAAGAATAACTACAAAACCTCGGTATATACTTGCAAAGGTACTTTATGTCAGTTTAAATGACTTAGTGAACCTGCATTTTGAGATGGTAAATTTGATATTTCTTTTTCCTATTGTCCTTTCATTTTTTACTCAAAAAATAGGCACTACTTTTATGGGGTCAGTATAGTATACATATACTAGCATAGTCACACACCTCACACTATTTTGGGCTCTGATCACCCGAGCACTGTTTGCATCAAGAAGATGTTAGATATGCACCATCACAAGATTGATGAACTTGAGAAATGTAATATTGAGGAATAAGTTCCATAAAAAAGTTAGAGGGACCTCAGTATTTTTTTTTTGGGTCAAAGACTTCAGTACTAGTTGACACACTGTTTCATCCTAATGAATGCAAGAATTTGTTCCTTCAAAATCATTTTTTTATTCTTTTATTGTTTATTGAGTTTGTATCAGAGCTGATGTTTAAATATTCTTATTGTGTATGAGGAAAAAAACTTTGATTCCTTATTCATCTCCCCTTCTGCTTTTCACCAGTTACAATAATATAATTTGTTGTTTCTGTCATTTAAACAGAAATTCATTTTGGGGCCATAAAATCTGGTCGCATATCCTTTCTTTTTGGCCATGTTTTAAGTTTTCAATCAAACACTGACAAATAGTACCTTTTCTAGGGTGGCATTACCTCTTCAGACCTTGCTACAAAAGCCCTTGGTGCAAGATGTGCCAAGATAGTTGGACAAGCGCTTGCTGGCATTCCCTTGTGGCAATTAGGCTCTGAAAGTAGACATCCTGGAGTTCCATACATTGTCTTTCCTGGTAAAACTTAGTAATTGTTGGTTTTCCCGTCTTTCTCTTAAGTCTTAATTGGAGTTTGCTGACTAAATCTGAGTATGTGATGCTGTAAAATCTATATTATCCACTCGTCATCAATAGACTTCTTCTTTACTATCAAAGATAAGCTGCCTTTGGCAGGTAATGTTGGTGACAGCAGAGCATTGGCAGAAGTAGTGAAGTCCTGGACTCGTCCTGTCAGACTTTCCTCAATGAAAGAGATCCTTAACGTAACAATCATCTATAGTTTGAGTTTTTGCCACTGATTTTCATGTAGTACTGACAATTTTTTTTGTTTTTGGGGCATAAAGAAAGCAGAAAAAGGTGGGTATGCTGTTGGAGCATTTAACATCTATAATTTGGAAGGAGTTGAGGCTGTTGTTTCTGCTGCAGAGGAAGAACAAAGTCCTGCTATATTACAGGTCAGATATAGTCAGTTCAAAATGTTGATTTGTATGTATCCTTTTTCTTTATTGCGAATATAAATAACCTGATGTTACAAAGGGGAGGGGGAAGAAGGGAGAAGGCAGAAAGGAAGTTCAAGGTGGTCTGGATGTCTATAACTGTGGAATCTGAGACCGGACACGAGTATGTGGCTGTTGAGATCCATGTCTAGATGGACAGTTTGTGTTTCATTTTCTTTACAATAGAATTTACCGATGCCTTACTGCAGTTTATAAGCTACCTTATCGCTTCATCTATTTTTTCCTTTTAATATTTATGTTGATGTCTTTTCATCCTGGAAACATGCACTGCAATTTAAAATTTGAAAATCTTAAAACCTTGAATTGTAATCCTGCCAGAATCAAGTTGTGTCCTCTATTCAGTGTAACCTTAAGGAAATTTTCTTTTGGTTGTGGTTGGTATGCTGATCCTGGTAGAATTCATTTTGTTGACCTTTCTTGCCATAGTAACACCTCTGTGATCAAACTAGTTTGAGGAAATAATAGAAATCTAACTTAACTTTTCGACATTGATGCCAAAGTCCTTTTATTCATATTTTAATTTCCTTTTTTCATGAAGAGTTGTGGATTATTTGTAAGGCAACTAAGTTCCGTCACTATCTTCATCAAATCTTTCATGTTGATGTGTTCATTCTGTGTGTATGTGCAATAATAATTTGGGCTATTGAGACAAAACTCTCTTATTTTCTTCTAAAACTTGGTTCCTTTAAACTAGTTTTGAATTACCTATATAATTTTCAGGTCCATCCTGGTGCCTTGAAGCAAGGAGGACTTCCTTTGGTTGCTTGTTGCATTTCTGCTGCAGAGCAAGCCAGTGTAAGTGGCATTGTATTAATAATTTGAAGAAAATGAATATCTAAAATGAAATAAGAATGCAAAATCCATTGTCAAGCTGGAATGAGGGCATGGTTGATAAAACTGAGAAGGTTTATATCTGGAATTTGATACTGAATTTTTTAAATGTTGAAAATCTTAAAAGTTGAATTTGTATAGTTTGAAATATAAATGTTTTCAGTGCCGAAGATGAATCAAAAGAAACTAGTATCAGTTAATAAAACAAATTATGGTGTTATTTGGAGGAAACCATAGCTATTATCATTAAATTAATAAGTGTGTTATTAGGAAAGAGTTATTGCTGAATGCTTTTAGTAGCCCCTATGAGATGAATGTTTTCATCCTTATCCACTTAAATTATTTAGGTATAAACAAGTACTGCTGAGGTATTTCCAGTGCTGAAAATATTCAAATTCATATGTTTATGCATAGGCTAACACAACATGTATGTTACTCAGTTGTATGAATAAGTTGAGCACAAAAGTCTGTAATTAGGTTTAGATAATCATTAGTTTGAGTTACTTTTAAATTTCACTGCATAATCATGTATATATATATGTGCAGGTTCCCATTACTGTTCACTTTGATCATGGAACTTCAAAGGAAGATCTTGTGGAAGCTCTGGAGCTGGTAATTTTCATTTTTGCTTGCATAAAAGTCCTGCTTATAGAACCATTTCAATCTAAGATGATGCAACATGCGTGTGGTTAGTTATTGCTTTATTATCTCCATACTTTTCTAAAGTGAAACTGCACCTGTGAATTGTGATGCAACGATTCCAGGGATTTAGTTCTGTGATGGTAGATGGTTCACATCTTTCCTTCGATGAAAATGCCGCATACACAAAATTTATATCGTTATTGGCTCACTCAAAGGAGATGCTGGTTGAAGCTGAGCTAGGAAGATTGTCAGGGACAGAGGATGATTTGACTGTGGAAGAATATGAAGCCAGGCTAACAGATGTTAATTTGGTTGCTATCTCTTCTATGCTATGAACTCACAATTTTCTTCAATGCTTGAAATCGCTAAATTTATTAATGTTGTTCTCATTAATTTCAGGCTGAAAAATTCATTGATGAGACTGGCATAGAGGCTTTGGCAGTGTGTATCGGAAATGTGCATGGGAAATACCCTGCAAGTGGTCCAAATCTCAGATTTGATTTGCTTAAGGTGATACTAATTTTCTATTTATATTTTTTTCAAATTTAGCTTACTGATTTATAGAAATATAAAAAATAAAGATCAGTATAAAACTTTCAAGACCATACCTGAACTTGCCTGTATAAATTCTGGGAAAATTACAAAATACAGACTTCTTGGTAAAGTACTTCCAATTTGAGAACAAGGGACCACTGAACTAGTTAACAATTCTGAAATAGTGGCTAGGAAACAAGGAGACCCTAATTGATTTTAATATCTCAACCTCTTCAGGACAGTATGAGTCCCCATACTTTGAGGTCAGGGAGGGTGCCTAATGTTTTCCCAGTGGATACTGGATAGTCATTTAAACCATACATGTATTTTTCTTTTCAACTGTGTAAATTTGACATTCTACTATGTTTAGGAGCTGCATGCTCTGAGCTTGAAGAAAGGAGTTTTCCTGGTGCTTCATGGTGCATCTGGCTTATCCAAAGAACTTGTTAAGGTACAGTTGCAGTTGCAATGCATCACAGATTTTGGTAGTTACCCTTCTTGTTTTTGTCAATCAAAATAACTTCTGACATGTTCTTTTGCATTGAGCTCAAGGTACAATTGCCATACATAACAAATTTTAGAAGTTATCCTTTATATGGAACTCCTTGTCCGTTAAAAATATCATAATATGTGTGATGTGCAATGAACTCCAGTAGTTTTTGCTCTTTATAATGCTAACCACGCAAGAGCCTCTTGATTCCTGACAGGAATGCATAAACCTTGGCGTTAGAAAGTTCAACGTCAACACTGAAGTGAGGAAGGCATACATGGACTCCCTCTTTACTCCCAAGAAAGATCTTGTTCATGTTATGGCTTCTGCAAAGGAAGCCATGAAAGCTGTGGTTGCAGAAAAGATGCATCTCTTTGGTTCAGCAGGAAAGGCATGATTTCTGAGCGTTTACTAGCTAGAGCTAGGATTATTGGTGATTGTCAATTGTGTATGATTTTTGTTGTTGTGTTATCTTCTAATAAGAATAAGAGTATAATAGCATCTTGAAATCATTATTTCCTTCAATAATATATGATTCCTAAATTTCTTATTTGCTTGGCTTGTAAATACATTTATTCCTATGACCAAAATTGATCATTAACTTTTTAACCCAAGATGGTGGTTGGGCAAATTTTTCTTCAAAATTGTGACTGAGATTCGACAACTTCAATTTGTTGTGACCAATATTGTTTGGTCTATGTCGTGGGTGATTATGAAAATAAAGCTATGTCAGCATTAATCTTTTTCACCCGCAAGACTTAAATGTTGACCTTGCTTTTGAAAAAATAAAGCTATGAAAATAAAAGAGAAGTGTACTCCCCTACTTTAGGTAAACATTCATGATATGTTTGGACGAGAAGTAATGAAGAGAAGAGAAGAAAAATATAGGGAAAAGAAACTCCGTTTTTTATAATTTAAAATTATATTATTTGTAATAAAATTTGAATCTAGAATTACATGCATATTATTCAATCTAGAATCTCATTTTAATAATAGGCACAAAAAAAGGGAATTTATGGAGAACAATTTCTCTGTTTTTTTTTTCCTTAAAAGCTAATTTTCTTTCCTTTTAAAATTGGGGTGAAATAAGGGAAACTAAAAAATTGTCAACAAGAAATAAACTTTGTTCCCTTCCCTTCATTCCTTTTTCGATCACTTCTTATTAAATCTAATTGTTTTATTAATGTAAAAACATTAAAACTCAACATTACACAATTGGAAACAAATTGTCTTCAATAATTTTTCTCTTTTCACCCATTTCTATTTGTTAACCATAACATAACATAACAGCCAAATTAAATACATTATCTGTTAACTCACAAAGTCTAATATAGTTTTAGCTGGTTTGATTCTCTAAACATTTGGTCAGAGGTTTGATCTCTAATGTTGCATTTGGAGAGAATATTGTGATTAGAGGTTTATCTTTTGGGAGAGCTCCTACTTCAAACGAATTTATCAATGCTACTAGTGGTGGATATCCTATATAACTAAAAAACTATTTTTTTAAAAATCAATGATATATTCAACTATGTTAACCATAAATTAAATCTTCATTATAGTTTAAAATATAATATACCATAACATAATAACAAGAATTTCTCGACACTTCTAAATTGAAAGAGTTATGAAAATTAAGATTTAAAATATAATTAGATAAAAGCTGTTATTGACTTTTTTCCCGAGTCAAATGCCACGCCCTTGTTGATAGGGAGACAGAGATACACATGATCCATCCACCCATATATACACGTTCTGCATGTAAATTGACAAATTCATTAGTACTTAAGTGACCACTGACTCAGTGAGTGAGAGCGGCGATTCCAATAACAAATCACAATCTGCTTGGTTGCAATGGCGGATCAGAGCCAGAAAGCAGAGATCTTCGAGCTCAACAATGGCACCATGCAAGTCCTCCTTACCAACCTCGGCTGCACCATCACCTCCTTATCCATTCCCGGCAAAGATGGTTCCGTTCCCTCACTCCCCATTTCAATTTCACTTTATTTTTTTCACATCAACTTTATTTTTCATTTTAAGAACCAAATTGATGCTAAAAAATTAAATATTGAGGGATCAAAATGTTTAGAAGGACTAATTTGATACGACTCACTCATTTTTAATTTTTAAATTTGGCTCGTTCATTTGAAATAAAAATGAAATTGAATTGTGCTATTGATGCATGCTGTTGTTGATGATGGTTTTTTGTTTTGTTTTGTCCCTGTTTTTTCAAAGGGGTGTTGTCGGACGTTGTTCTTGGCCTCGACTCCATTGAGTCATATCAGGTGAAACCACACAACCCCCCCCCCCCCCCTTTTCTTTCTCTTTCAATTCTCTGTTTTCGATGGATCATTGATGGCTTTAATCGTAAATGGGTAGTTTTGTTATGACTTGGATTGGCTTATGTGATTGATGGGCATTGCGGTCCCCTTATAAAGTTTCTACCTTCTAAGAAAGTCTTTGACAGAATTAGAATTTTGCATGCAGTGTTGGGATCAATTGATATCATAATGTTTGTGTAAGATTTGATTGGATAGGCTTACATCGTTCAATAGATTTCTATATAATGTGGCTTTCACTTTTTATAGTTCCATCCACTGAATTACAGCTATTGATCATTTTGATTGTGCAAGTAAAATTTTGACAAGCTAACATTAAGGGTATGTTTGGTTGTGGAGTAAAAGTGTGGGTAAAATTTTTCTAGATGAATTTCATGTGTAAAATTACACATGACACTAATTTAGAGAATTTTTACCCTCTTTTTTTACTCCATAACCAAACACACCCTAATAAGACTTTTATGTATATGTTTTTCAGTTTTATTCCGATGATTGATTTGCTGAATTTGTGTTCCGAGCAGAAAGGTCTTGCTCCTTATTTTGGCTGCATTGTGGGTCGAGTAGCAAACAGAATTAAGGAGGGCAAGTTTACTCTTGATTGTGTTGAGCACTCTTTACCTCTCAACAAACCCCCAAACAGTCTCCACGGTATCTTTTCTATGTTTGATTTGTCTATAAGCTTTGCTAGACATGGATAGTATGTGATGTTGACATGTATGTGCATTTCATTAGCATCATCATGTGTTAATTATATGGTCACGAACTATGATTTTAACATATATCTATCTCTTTCACTCCATCAAAATTTGACTTTGACATGAATGGCAAAGCAATTAAGGATTTATCATGTACATAGCAAGTACAACATTATCTAGCATTTTCAAGATTGACAGACTCTCCGACAATTGTGAACAAATTTTCTTCTCTTTTTGCTAGTATTATGATTCTGAAATGGAGTGTGAAATTGCATTAATAAGTGTTTTATACTGGAAGTTACTATTGTTTAAAGTACTCTTGCAATGATATATGGTTTGCTTTGCAGTTATCCTCATCACCCTTCTACGGACATAGTCATGTACTATGCCAGTGCACCATTATCTAGTTATTCTCAAGAATGACAGACCATCTAAAAATTATGGATAGACCTTCTTGTGTTTTTTCCACTAATAAGATGATTCTGAAATGGAATTTGAAATGGCTTCAAATTGAAGTGTTTCTGAAGAAAGCTATTTGCTGTTGTTATAAAAACATTGTGTGTGTGATATTTCCATTTGCTGTTATCTTGATCCCCTATCCATTTTCCAATTTCAGGTGGAAATGATGGGTTTGATAAGAAGGTATGGGAGGTTGTTGAATATAAGAAAGGCGAAACCCCATCAATAACTTTTAAGTATCACAGTCATGATGGAGAGGAAGGTAGTGCTTTATTCTCTTTCTCCCTTGTTTAAGTGTTGCAGTCATTATGCTCTCTCCTTTCCCTTTATCTGGGTTTTGTTCTCTATTATGTAAGGTTATCCTGGGGATATCACTGTTACTGCAACGTACACGCTCATTTCAAGCACGACTATGAGGCTTGACATGGAAGGAGTCCCAAAGGACAAGCCCACCATAATTAACTTAGCTCAGCATACCTACTGGAACTTGGCTGGCCACAACTCAGGCAATATCCTTGACCATACAATTCAGATATGGGGTAACCATGTAACCCCTGTGGATCAGAACACTGTGCCAACCGGTGAAATCATGCCTGTCAAGGGCACTCCTTTTGATTTCACTACTGAGAAGAGAATAGGCAACACCATTAGTGAGGTTGGAATGGGATATGACCACAACTATGTGCTTGATTGTGGGGATGAGAAAGCGGGTTTGAGGCATGCTGCAAAAGTGAGAGACCCTTCAAGTTCAAGGGTCCTAAACTTGTGGACAAATGCACCTGGCATGCAGTTTTACACAGCGAACTATGTTAATGGTGTTAATGGAAAAGGAGGTGCTGTGTATGGGAAGCATGCAGGGTTGTGTCTGGAGACTCAGGGATTCCCTAATGCCATAAACCAGCCAAATTTCCCATCTGTGGTGGTTCGTCCTGGTGAGAAGTACCAGCATTCCATGTTGTTTGAGTTTTCAATTGAGTGATGTGATGTAGTGTTGGAGTGGCATTGGAATGAATTAGACTTTTTTTGGTTTGCATGTTATGGTTTGGACCCCGAACTGTGGTTTTTCCCTATAATAATAAATAATAATAAATTAATAAGTAAATGTATGTTAAAATAATCGCTCAAGTTGTTGCCTATCTTTCAGTTTCAGGACTTCAGCATTCCGAGAATCTTGGTTAAACAACTTAAGAAAGTGTAAGACGAGGTGGAAAAGAATCTCAAATCACCTAAAAGGGGAAATCAAGTTCAATTTTTTTGTTTTGAAAAAAAAAAAACTCAAATATGTTTTTTATTCTTGAAAATATAACAAACCCTTTCTCATCTTCGCCCTTTAAAAAAAGATGTTTGGACTAGGTGCTCTATATTTATTTATTTTTTCGTTCTAATTGATCCACCAGCATTTTTACCGTTGAAAGGGGTGGGATTCTCCTGGCTAGGATTTTTTTTCATTTTCAAGGCTCAAACCTCTAAGATCACTAGTTAAGGGACCAAGGTACTTATTATGGTAGGAACTTGATCTTCATAAATAGGCATAAAATAGCATTCAAATAGTTTAAAAATATATATTTTGGGGTCACTTGCATTTAAAATGGAGTTTAATTTTTGTGTTGATATTGGAAAAAAAAATTTACACCATCATCCAATTATGTATTGTTACATCAATAAAAATGGTTAAATCTCACATTTTTTATCTGAAAAGTCATACAAATAAAATGATTTAATTGGATAATAATATCAGTGCATGAAAATTAAACTTTTAAAAAAATATTTTTTAAGAATTAAAACAAAAGTACTATTTTTCAAGGACAAGATGTATATTTGAGTTAAAAAAAAACTATCCAAACTCTTTTTTGATAAATCAAGGGTATTTATCGCCAGAAGCAATAACTAATCCCCTCAAGGCGTAGAGCTCACATAAGTGGGTCTTGTCTCTGGTCATGAAACCTTCTTCATTCACACTGTCAGGAATTGAACTTTATGCTTAAGGAGTCCAGCTAGCTAT
Organism: Dalbergia cultrata; assembly: GCA_031216105.1. NCBI lineage: Eukaryota > Viridiplantae > Streptophyta > Magnoliopsida > Fabales > Fabaceae > Dalbergia > Dalbergia cultrata. The sequence continues at coordinate 1,672 of JAVHNL010000020.1, read as the reverse complement.
CAACTATGCTAGGCTTCATGGTTATTATGCAAACTCTTTTATTCTTATAGTTAAGCTCTAATTAGTATTATAGTTTGAGATGAATATTGATATATTATTAGTGTAAAGTATTTTACATTGTCAAGTAGTCAAATCTCATCTTTTATTTGACTCTTAAGGTTATTATGGTAAGATGCAAACATTTTTAATTACATGATTATATTAAATGGTTGTATAAAAATATTATAATAAAAGTGCAGTGTATTAAAAATAAACAGGCTAAACTTGTGTGTCTTGCGATCCCATCAAAAGGGATATGTTGTCCAAGAAAAGAATCATGGTTAAACATTTTAACCAGGAACTGCGTATATATATGACCTTAGTTCCATGAACTACATGCACAGGGTGCCACCTTCCCTTACTGATACTACTAATGCATACGGTGACATTAACCACACGACTTTTGAAGTTTATGGGAGTCGAATTACAACAAAGAGTCTTTTGGTTATGGAGTACAAGACTAACCAGTCAGGATAGATTTCCTTACAAGGTGACCATGACACATTACTATGTTAATAACAAGAACGGAGAGGATGTTGGCCTTTCCATGGCAGTGAAAAATAAAAGTGTGATCTAACGGCAACTTGGATTTTGTTGTGGATGGCCCTGAAAAGCACCCTGCCAGTGCGTTGCTTTACATGTTTGATGAAGTCCGCAGAACCAAGAACTAGGAAGCCTACTTATTGCCATCATTATGTTGTTCATGGCCCTAGGCAAAATGCAAGGGGTCTTCTTGCTAATGATGGAAGGTTTAGGGGCAATAATAATGGTAATCTCAATATCGAGAATTTTTACCTTGGACATAGACGAAGAATTTTTTTCCCCCTATTTTGCACGGTAAACAACATTGTATTTTCTTCTTCTTTTTTGAAATTGAGGGTCACATTATGTATCCTGCAACATGGGAGTTCCAATTTGTGTCTTCCTCAAATATACTAGTTTGTGCAATTTTAAGCTGGGTATCAGTGTAACAGATAACAAAAGATTATGTATGCATATGATATTTCCATTTAAAGTGAACCACTTTGTTTGGTCCCTCATTTTAGAATATAAAACTACGTATAATGAGTCATTTTATCACTTGTAAGGAAAACTTAAAGGACTCGTTTTATAGTATTTCAGCTATCAAAATTATTTCTTTTAAATTTCATTCTTTTTCAAATGACATGTATCATTTAGCGTCTTATTAACAGATCATACATACAATTTCATTAGTGTTTAAATGATAAAATATATAACAAGACTAATATATCCTATTATTAAAATCATAAAGGACCATATATTTAATTTCAATTTTTGAGAGATTAAATTATATTATGAAATTTTCTTAGGAGATTACCTGGAATATTTACTATTCAGTTTATATTAACATACCAGGGATGGCTATAAGTGCAACAACATACAAATCTGAGAAGGGGCATCACAAATCTAACTAGCCCTTACGCCTTCATTTCTTAATTTAAAATTTATAATTTATGCAATATCTAAAAATATTATTCAATAAATATATTATAAATTATCTCTCTCAAAAATGTAAACTATTGAGTGAAAATACATGGATTTATCATTCTCCCCTCATGCAAATATTTCTTTTGAAATCCTCATAGTTTCATATACCTTATTATCAACTATC
>JAVHNL010000198.1:0-21063 GCA_031216105.1 Dalbergia cultrata | reverse complement strand
TTACACACTTAAAAGGCTTATTACACGCTTAAATTCTAACATCCCCACATAATGCCGTCCCCACCTTATCACACACTTAAAAGGCTCTTACCCAATTGACAGACATTAAGGCCACGGAATAGTCTCCTTCTATAGCCATAACATCTGAACCAGATATCTTAGGATGAAATGTGATAGTGGCATTAGCAAGCTTTTCATCGAAAATCCAATTGCTGTCATACAATTCTGCCTTGACTGTGAAAGCGGAGCTGCTCAATGGTACAACTATAACGGATCTTGAGAATGGAATGCCTTCACCACGATTTACCGTAATGTAATCATCACGTTCTCTATGGAACAAAACAATCGTGGTTTCAGCACCATCCAAACTAATTGAACTTGAAACCTTCCCATAAACTTCACTTTTGTTATCCCCTCCTTCAAACTTTAAAATACTCACTTTGGCAGCCACTGCATTTCCAAACACGGCATAATTGATGATCAGAGAACTTATACCCATGCTGAGTTGCTTGGATATTAGCCTGTCATACACATTGCCAAAGTCATAAAAATTCCAATTGATCTCTTCATCAATGATGACTCCATCATTTCTAGCCTTATCATGGAGAAGAAACTTGATGGTAAAATCGCCAAGGCCCGAGACAGCGTCATATGGTCCAGTCAACAAAATATCAAAAGAGTCTGCATTGATGTAGTCAGGATTGTCTCTTGAACGGTTGTAGATGAGTTGTGTCCTTAGTGCATCAGTGATTGCGATTGTACCATGGATATGGCTATCCACGTTAACATTGTTGTTAACTATACTTACCGAGAACACTTCTACAAGTGGTAATCCAGCATAGCATTGTCCGCCGCCTCCATCCTCATCCTGCAGAGTGGTGATCGCCCTTGCCACTCGTGGTTGTCCTTGGCAAAAATTCAAGGCAATGCCCATCCTTTCCACGATTTGACGAATGCCCCATCGTCGAACTACGGGCCCTTCTTGGGGGAATGCATCCATGAGAAACATCGCTTCTGAAAATTGACCCCAATTGTGAATTTGTTGCATTATATTTAAGTTCTCATCATCCCGAATTCGTGCTCCTTGTACATAATTCTGGGCTATGAAATCTCGAACCTGAATAAGCCTAATTGCTTCGGGAAACATCACAACCACAATCATTAAACTGCTTGCCCTATCTGCACCATTTTCAGAAGTAGCAAGGGTATCTATGGCATTTCTTAAGGCTGGGGAGCCAACAGTGATGTTGTCTCTACTCATGTGAGCAGCACGTTCCAATTGAAGATAGCTACCACCAAAGCCTAGGAAGGCAGTCCCTTGTTCTCTAATTAAGTGTGTACCATCTTCATTGTCAAACTCTAACCATTGTCCATTTTCCATCTGGTAACCAATAAGGTAGAGGTTGTCCCTTCTCAACCGGAATGTGACAGAGCGATCATTCGCTCGTAATACCAAATCGAAGAATTGAATGGGTACACGCTGACCTCTCTCATTAGGGGGAGGGACAGGGATAAGCGCAGGAACACCGTGAGTAGAAATATTTGCCAGGGTTTGGCGAAGGTTAGAAATAAATGTCCGGTACTGATTGTTGTTTCCATCTCGAACTTCGAAGAATTGTGGCTCCATTGTAATGCAACTTTTGCTCTACTGGCTGGTTCTTCCTACAAGTATATACTAGCAACTTTAGATTATTCAATTCTAAATAGAAGCTTTGTAAGATGGGATGATGCTTAATTTACTACATTACATAGAAAAAAGAAAAAAATTGTCTACCGAATAGAAGGGTAACTGTACATTACACAACATCAACTTGAAGGAAAATGGTTGTGCAATACCTTTTGAGCACATTTGTTTACAAACTCTCTCTGTCAAAATTGTTTTGTGCTCATGTGCGAAATACAAGGTTAACTGCACGCAGGGCATAATTTGATTGAGGGAGCAACCTCTATTGCCACACCCATTACCTATGGTTTTTAGTTATTTTGTCTATAATGCCCTAATATGTCTCCTCATATTTTAATTAATTATTTATTATTAATCATAATTTTATTTTAATTTATTATTATTACTAGTTCAATTAAATACAATCAAATTTAAATTTTTTAATATTTACCCATAATTAACAAAACAGATATTTTTCTGAGATTTTTTTTATAATGGATATACAAATTAATGAAAATTTATTGCACTGAAAAAAGTAATGAAAATTATTACGTGTTTATAATTAAATTATTTCATATAATTATTTATATTTATAAACCAAATTATTTTTTAAAATTTTTTTGATACAATATTACATAGACAATATAATAGTGAATTTTTAAAATCATAGTAACTAATAATAAATAACAATAAAATAATTACAAAATCATGAATACACTGCAGTACAAGAAAAAAGTAATAAAAATTAATTTAATGTAACTAATTAAATGTATTGAGAACTTCTTTAGTCCTAATATTTTTAATCTGATATCAACTTAGTCCAAACCAAAATTAAAATAAATTTAGTCCCAACATTTTTTTATTTTAGACACCAGTTTAGTCATTTTGTTGGATTTTATCTTTAAATAAAAATTATTAGGACTAAATTGATGATAACATTAAAAATGTGAAGAGTAAATTGATATAAAATTTTTTGTTATGATTAAATTGATATTAATTTAAAAATATTAGGACTAAAGTGTTGTTTACTTTATTTTTAAAAACAAAAAATAAAAAAAATACAGTAAAAATTAATTGATTGCTAAAATTAACTTCGGTACTGAATTCCATTATCTTCTATGTCAATTAAAATCCAATTTCAGATAAATTAAATATCTTGTTTTTCACGGATAAGCATTAAGTACTTTAAGTAATTTGATTATAATTTTTCACACATGTGTAAAATTATAGATGCACGTAAGAGAAATATCAATGTTACTATTAATGATGAACAATAATTAATGTTAAATTATTGTTTTAAGTAAAATATGAGAATAACATTTTAGATAAAATAACTAAAAAATATAGATATTGGAAGTGATAATAAACGTTTGAGAGTTGCATGATTGGTGTATACTGAGGTGTGTAAAAGAGATATTATTATATCATTTTCATAACTTGGATGGTGAAAAGTATACTTTAAGGTCACAATTCGCTTAGTAGAACTATTCCCTCAAGCTTTGTGGTCTGCTTTGTGTGATCGTAAGGTCTATATAAGTAGGCCAATAATAAAAAAAGAAGAACAAAGAGGAGTCATGTTGTTCACGTGAAAAAGAGCTTCAAATTCAAGTTTTCCAACATCTCACCTAAATAAATATCAATCGGTAAATTCCACAGATTAGTCCAAGTGTGGACCATGCAATTCTGATTTGTCTAATAAATTAGGAAAATGATTGAAGAGCATCTTTTGTAAATTCCACAGATTAGTCCAAGCGTGGACCATGCAATTGTGATTTGTCTAATAAATTAGGAAAATGATTGAAGGGCACCTTTTGTGCATAAGTTTTGATACATTCTAAGTTAAGATGGCCTTATACACCGTCCTGTCTCTGATACCCAATACAATTTTGTCTAAAATTAAAGTATGTAAAATATTTCATATTATGAAAAAATATTTTTTCCTAGAAAGTTAGCCTACCTGAAAGAAAACCTGCTATATGGCATAAATATGACTGCTCAAAATTGATGAATAGTCCAAGACAGAAAAAAGAATGGTAGATAATAAAGATTACCTATTGTATTTGCTCAAATGACACTAGCCCATTCTTTATAAAAAAAAAATAAACAAATAAAAAATAAATTAATAAAAAAATACAAACTAGCAAAAGAGCAACTTTTATAAACATAACTTCAACTCCACATGCATCTTAGATTAAACTAATGTTAAAATTCCAATTCTAAATTCTATGTTTTCAAATCTACGCTGACTAAAAAAAAAATAATTAAATTAATTGACTTACTGCATAAGAATGATATATGTGTCTTGTGATTGAAAAGTAGTGAAAAATATAGGATAAGTTAATCATTTTTAGTATTTTTAAAGGATTTACATAATAAATTAATCCCTAATTATTTATAAAATCATTCAAATTGGTCTTTAATAAAATTACCAATATAATAAATAAATCCACTTAAATACAAAAGAATAATTAATTTGTCTAACATTTTTAATTATGGGAGATCACAAATATATTTTTTTTCTTGAGGGCCTAATTTATTTGCACTATTTTTATCAAGGATCAACATAACAGTTTACTCTTTTTTTTTTGTAATATATATGTGTTGTTCTTATGCTACAAATCAAATAATAAATGAATAATTTAAATTTTATTAACTAAATATAGTTTGAGGATATGAAATTTAGTATTTAAAATTTAAAACTTAATTTAATCTAAGAGACATATCAAGTAAAGTTGCATTTATAAAACTTTATTCTCTTTCACTTTTAATTTTTATTTTCTATTTTATTTACTTGTTCTCTATTTTATTTTCAAGAATAAGGTGGACTGTCAATTTTAAAGAATGATATGGTGGATTGTCATTTGAGAAAATCTTAAGAATAGTCCCCGTTATTTACCCAAAAAAGAATAAAGCACTAATAAATTAGTGCCACGGAGAGTACAAGTCATAAGAAACATAAATAAACAAATCTATTCATATATGAAAGAAAATGTCAGGGGAAAAAAAAAAAATAGGACAGCATTTAGTGCAACTCATTGTATATATCGTCACTATGAATTGCACCTTCCCCTATTGTCAGCCAGCATTATTAACAATAAAAATTAGGACAAATTACATTAATCTCTTCGTGATTTGATGAAATTCATCTTTTATTTGTTTAAGTGACACTGATGTCCCATTAATGTATTGTTTGTTGTGTAATAGAGAAAAATTAATATTATGATTTTACAAATTAAGAGAGTTCGGTATAATGATTTTATAAATTATTTCCTTAATAAATTTTATTAATGACCAGTTAAATTTCATCAAATTTGAGAAGAGATTAATCTAAATTACCTCAAAATTATACGAAGCTCAATAGAAATTTCGTTCAGAAGTAAATGATTAATATTGACAAGTTTGTAGAACTTGGTGTATAGAATATGAATAGCCACCAAAAAATAACCGATGAAGCAAAACACATACTTTTTTGTAGGGAACATTGAATTTCCATGATGCTAACTCAATATACGTTTTAATTTATTATTTATATCCAAGTAGGCAAGCTCGTAGAAATTCAGGTACCAGACTTGAGTTTTCACAAGAATAATTATAATCGAGGAAGCACAAAAGATGACTCGTGCTTGAAGGAGATGGCGTACCAGTGGGGGAAGATGGACGGCTTGGATTCTGGTTCGATTCCGAAGATGAAGACCTTGGATTTCCCGGAGGTCCCCTGGCAGCAGCCCGCGGAGGTCTCTTGGTAGGAAGACGACGGGAAACTGGCGGAGTGGCTTGGTGGTAGGCTGGTGGTGGCTGTCACTATGAGTTGAGAGATCTGAAACTGAGGAGCGAGGGCTTGAATGAGAGAGACGGAGAGTTGAGAGCGAGAATGAGACGAGGCGTATGGAGATTGAAGGGTAAAGATTTAAGACTAGAATCATTAGAAATCTAGAATTCAAAACCCAGCCCTAGTGTAGTCTTCTTTTTTTTTTTTTTTTTGGGTCGCGACTTTAGCACTGGGCCACTAAACGTGACCTTTTCCTCACTTGGTCTTGGGCTTAGTAGCTAGTACTATAGTACTGGAATACACCTAAAAATTTTTAAATAGGACAAAATGACCCTTAAAAAGTAAAAATAGAGAAATCAATCATTCGCCTTTTTAAAATCAGAATAAAATGGTCCCTAACAAATAAAAACAAACAAATCAGTCCATCACTTTTTAAAAAACTAGACAAAATGGTCATTTCATCATCATATCAGCATGAAAATGAAGATTTGTGAGGAAATATATGACATATAATTTAGTTTAATATGAATAATTAAGAGTGATATGTCATCCATTTAATAAATTATTAGTAGAAAATTTTGACTGGAGGATCATTTTGTCTAATTTTTTAAAAAGTAAGGGACTAATTTGTTTATTTTTATTTGTCATGGACCATTTTATCCGATTTTGAAAAAGTGAGAGACTGATTTGTCTATTTTTATTCCTCAAGGACTATTTTATCTAATTTAAAAATTAGGAATTTACTCGAATAGTGGACTGTTGTAGTGTCTCCTCACTTATGCGGCTTACTCGATATAAAGTGTAAATTATCTAAAATTTATGTGAAGCTCAACGAAAATTTCATTCAGACGTAAATGGTTAATATTAGCAAGTTTGTAGAACTTGGTGAATAGGATATGAATAGCCACTTAAAACAACCGATGATGCAAAACACATGCTTTTTCAAGAGAACATAAAAGTTCCATGATGCTAGCTCAATATGCCTTTTAATTTAGAAATTCAGGTACAGGACATGAGTTTTCCCAAAAATAATTTTAATCGAGGAAGCACAAAAGATAACTCTTGCTTGAAGGAGATGGCGTACCAGTGGGGGAAGATGGACGACTTGGATTCTGGTTCGATTCCGAAGATGAAGGCCTTGGATTTTGGTAACTATATCCCCGGAAAATGCACGTAGAACTACTATGGGAGAGTAACAAGACGAAGATGATGATGCAGAGAAATACTGTGTTTTGAGATTAATATATAAATCTATACTTATATAATGAAGTAAAGTGTTATTTACTGTTGATAACACTCTTTATCTATCAGTGATATTATTCTAATACATAAAATATGTGTTTATTTGGGACATCAAATCTATGACCATAAAATATGATTGTTAAGTAAATTACTATTATATTCGATGATAATAAAATGGGTGTTTTAATCATATACTCACTTTTAAGAAGTTAGACAACACCCTCCGCTGTGTTCCATTCCGATTTCTTAAAATTTTTATTTTTTTAATGTTGCTTTTCACTCTCTTTTGGACCAAATGACGTCACTTCCATTTTTCCTTCACACTAATCTATAGTTATAATAAACTAATTTCTAATTTACTATTTATTTCATTATTCATCCGCAACGCACTTTATGTTTTTTTAACATTATTTTTGAAAGCTGGCCTTTACACTATTTGTATTACGATACTTTTTTTTTTTTACTTTTATATATAATATAATGAAGGTATATAATAAAAGAATATATAAGTATAGTGTTTTGAGATTAATATATAAATCTATACTTATACACTAAAGCATTATTTACTGCTCATAACAGTATTTATCTACTAGTAATATTATTCTAACACCTAAAAATATATGTTTATTTAGGATATTCACTCTATAATCATTGTATACAATTGATAAATAGAAATATAAGGAACTACTATTATATTTAATAATAATAATAATAAAATAAGAGTGACATCCGCTCTTCACGGGTAGAATAACACTCCTAGCTGTGTTCCTTTCCACTTTTTTTAATATATACTTTTATTTTGTTGCCTTTCACTCTCTTTTGGACCAAGTCACAGCAAGCAGCCACTTCCAATTTTCCTTCACACTGATCTATACTTATAATAAACTAATTTCTAATTTACTATTTATTTCATTATTCATCCACAACACACTTTATATTTTTTTAACATTATTTTTAAAAGCAGGCCTTGTACACTATTTATATTACGCTACTTTTTTCTTTTTCTTTCTTTTTACTTTTATATATAATATAATGAAAATATATAATAAAAGAATATATAAGTATTGTGTTATGAGATTGATATATAAATCTATACTTGTATACTATAGTGTTATTTACTGTTCATAACACTATTTATCTACTAGCAATATTATTTTAACACATAAAAGTATATATTTATTTGAGATACTCACTCTATAACTATTAGATATAATGGATAAACAGAAATAGTGAACGACTACTATTATATTTAATAATAATAAAGTAAGTGTCCTAATTAGACATTCACTCTTGAGTGTAGTATAACATTCTTAGTTGTGTTCCTTATCAATTTTTTAAAATTTTTATTTTGTTGCTTTTCACTCTATTTTAGACCAAATGACAGCAAGCAGCCACTTCTCATTTTTCCTTCACACTAATCTATACTTCTAATAAATGAATTTCTAATTTACTATTTATTTTATTATTCACAGCGCACTTTATTTTTTTTAACATTATTTTTAAAAGTTGGCCTTGTACCCTATTTATTCATTTATTTTTTTGAATCTTTTGAGGGTATCCCCGTAGTATGTAACTATGAGACTAATCTCTCGTCCCAACAATCAACTCACAAGTGGTAAGGGGTTGGCCATGGAATAATTCACAAGAGTTGGGGATTGAACCCAACCACTTGTTTAAGTGACGAGATATTGAACGATCATGCCCACCCATCGTGGTCTATACACTATTTATATTATGCTACTTTTTTTTAACTTTTATATATAATATAATGAAGATATATAATAAAAGAATATATAAGTATTGTGTTTTTGAGAATGATATACAAATCTATACTTATATACTAAAGTGTTATTTACTGTTCATAACATTATTTATCTACTAATAATATTATTTTAACATATAAAAGTATATGTTTATTTGGATTACTCACTCTATAATCATTGGACATGATGGATAAATAAAAACATGAAAGAATCACTATCATATTCAATAATAATAAAATAAATGTTCGCACTTGATAGGTCGAATAACATTCTTAGCTGTGTTCCTTTCCAATCTTTTTAAATTTTTATTTTTTTAAATGTTGCTTTTCACCCTCTTTTGACCAAATGACAGCAAGCAGGATAATTTTTTTTTTTAAAATGTTGCTTTTCACCCTCTTTTAACAACTTTTTTATTTAATTCGGTAGGCACAACAATTTTATTTTCAATGATGATGAATTACTCGTTGTTTTCAGTCAGGACAAATACTATGTACAGATACAGATACACACGTAAATGAATGAATGTGAGGACCTTGTTATCATGGTGAGTATTCATATATAACCATTAATATGTGATAATCCAATAATTCAAACTTTTATAATTAGTCATTTGATTCGTGTGATAAACAGGATGTTAATAAAAAATAGTTTATTGGTTATTATAAAAAATAAATAATAATATATTGAAATATGTTTTATAAAAAATTCAGTATATAAATTTACTTAAAATAATTTAATAGTTAAATAATTAAATAAATAAAATATGAATTTGTCATTCAATTTTATATACTATTTTGAATATTATATTTATAAGGTTAAAAAAAGCTTGATAGATAACCTTTAACTAATAATAAAAAATCTATTTTAAAAAAATGAGGATTTCTCTAATCCCATATAAAATTCATGGATGCCGATACCTTCTAGATAATTTGTGACAAAAAATTTTCCATATGTTCCACTAACCAAATTTATTAATATTTTAAATATTCATGATTAAATTATAACCATTGAATTCAAAAGGGCAGCAGTACCCTTGGGATACCATAACAAAAGTCTATAAAAATTTTACATATTTTGAAGGTTGAAATTATTGAATAATAAAAGAGAATAGTAAACAATTTTACTATATCATGAACTATTTATATGGATGACAATGGGTATTCATAAGAAAGGGGCATGTCCCCCGTTGTCCCCTTCCTCTTGTCCATGTTTAGAATTTAGCCTCTCATCACGATCCTCATCCATATCACAGGTCCCAATTCCCTATTTTTCGTGGAAATTTGAATCCAGAAAGAGAACAATTTTAAAAATACTTTCAAGTTCAAAACATAAATATCCATAATAGTAAATACTATACTAATACAATATAATTTAAAATAAAAATGAAAATACATATATAGGGAAAATTCAATAAAGATAACTAAAAAAATAAAGGTTTGCCTATGTTTTCGTTATATATGTATGTGTGTGGGTGTGTATATGTGTGTGTGTGTGAATATTTAAATCATTTATATAAATGGAGAATTGATGGATTCCCTTCATTCCTCCTCTGTTTAACAATAAGAGACATTGCCCCCTCCCAATAGGCATTTAACCTATCCTTATTCTTGTCCTGATTGAGGGTAAGTTTTGCAAGTACCTACTTTAGCTAGTTTTTTTTAACCACCCATGACCATTTATATATTTTTAATAAATTAGAATATTTAATCTATAAAACATGATTTTCATATTAGTAAAAGATAATGAATAAATTTAATTTGTATGATTTCAATTACACCTCCTTTCCTTGTATATCCTTTTAGTAAATTAAAATATCAATTTTAAAATATATGTTATAATTAATGTGTTATAATTAGTAAAATAATATGAATAATCCTAATTTTCTTCATCTCACTTATTAGAGTATCATCAATTATACAATTATTTCCAATAAAAAATTTTAATTTTTCAAATAAAAATCAGTAAATAATTAGTATCATTATAAAAAAAAGTGTAAATTATGGAATTGAATTTTAATCACATATTTTAATGTTAAAAAATCAAAGATTTTTTTAAACATTAATATAAAAAATTTGTGAAATTGATAAGTTGGAATGTTTAAATTGCAAAATATCAAATATGGTGTAATGAGACGAGCAAATAGATAGTTATTTTTAATGATTTTCAAAAGTTCTAGATTAATTTAAAGTAAAAAAGTTTTTGAAAAAGAGGAAGGATTGAAAAATAGATTGTTGATACATTTTTTTGGTGGAAAGATACATATTTAAAAGAAAGTATGCACTGATTTGGGAAGTAATATATATATGTAAAAATTAATTATGCTAAGAGAATCCCAATATATAATAGAAGGTATATTTTTTAACATTTGATTTGAAGAATGAATTTGAAATTTTGGTTTAATTCATTAATATTTATGGTAGTTTTCAAAAATTATATTTATGCAAATGTGACTATTTTTCTCCAAATATATTAATGCATTTATTTTTGTATGCTTTTCAATTTATTTTTAATTGTAATCTGAAATATAAGTTATAAAAAATTTCAATTTTGAAATTTTAAGACTTGTACTATTTTGAATATTGAAAATTGTTGAAGCAATAATTGGCATAATATTCAATATAGAGTATGTGTTAGTAGAAGAGAAATATGAAAGTATAATTAGAAAAATAATTAATACTTACAATGCAAATAAAACTTTAAAAATTTACTTTAAATATAAATGTCGAAAAAATGGTTGGTCATAAATTTCTCAATGCACACATAACAAAACTTTCCTTGAAATGAGTCTAAATTATTCATAGTCTACATTACAATTTTAAATTATTGTCATATCATAATTAATTAGATTGAATACTTGCTAAAATTAAATGCGTAAAATTAAGCCGATATCAATCAAGGTAGTGGCACTTTTTTCTTTTTGGGTATATGAGGGTAAGGTAATGGCAATTAAGTACATGAGATTAAATTTTGAACCTTGGCATATAAATCAAAATTGCTTTCAGATTAAATTAATATCAATTAACGATAACATCATAAAATTGATATAAAGTAAGAGTAATACAATCAAATTGATATCAATCACAACATTTTATGTTTTAGTCAATCAATTTTTTCATTTATTTGATTAGAATTTTGATTTATTTTGGACCTATATATATTATTATTAATATTAATTATAGATATTACCCTTACGATACATATTTTCATATTGATATTTCTATAAGAAAAAAGTTTAAAGATGTAGTATATAGTTTTACTATTAGTTTATTTAAACTTACAATTAAATTTAATATGAAAGATAACCAACAATTTTGTAAAAAAGAAAGGTAATAAATAATAACCATAAAACAAAAAAATGATAAAAGTATAGAAAAAAAGAATATCATAGTATCAATACACAAATAAAGAGAAAAAAAAAATAGAACGAACAAAAAATGTTGAAGAGAATTGCAAAAACAAAGCTCAACTAAATATAATAAAATGAAAATAATAACCACATAACAAAAAAAATGAAAATAATAAACCAAATACCTTCTCTCAAAGCAAAAATTAAAAATGAAATTAAAAGAAAGTGAAAGTTAGAAATATTTTGAAAAATAAATTTTAAAAAAATAACTTCACATAACAAAAAAAATGTAAAATAAAGTTTAAAAATAGCCATTATCATTCTAATAAATTGTATAAAAAAAAACTTATACATAATGGTTATTCTAGTTGCCTTATTAGTTCCCTTATTTGTCATGATGTATTATTCTTCTCTAAAGGTACTTTCTTCTAGGGAAAGCTTTTAGTCAAATGACTCATTCTTTTCATAAATGGGGAAATAATGAATAAAAAGCTTATATATCATCACTGAATACAACCAACAATACAAAAGAAAGTGATAATCCTTTTACAGCTTATTGTATATAACCAAGACATAGTAGTTAAAAATAGTAACTAGTCACAGTAAGAAAGATAAAAGCAAAAACTAAAAATAATGTCGAGATGTGAAGTAATTCAATTGCACCTAAAAATACAAATATCTGTTAACTAAGGAGTGAAATTGAATGAAAATTATTGCAATAAAAAAATATATTACATATATAAATGCAAAAGGAGAGTGTAAATGATGGAAGAATAATGCAAAAGAGAGGAGAAGAAGAAGAATTAAGATGGCAATAGTAAAAAGAATGAGTGCATAAAAATTGTAAATAAAATAATAAAAAAAAAGAGAGAGAAAAAATAAATAGAGTGAAAGAAAATATGAAGGCTTTAAGTTTAAAAGAGAGGGGAAAAAAGAATATAGACAAAATACTCATTTTGGTCCCTCTAAAATTTTACGTTGACCAACATAACATCTTTTTTTAAAAAAATAGCAATAAAATAAAATAAAATAGTTTGTGTGTAATAATTTTAAGTCATATATCATATTCAAATATTTTATTAGTTTTACTTAATAATTTTACATCAACATCTATTTTAAATATTAAATCAAAATTTTAAAATATAGGTATTAATTGTTTAAATTTAGACCATAAATTTATAGTAAGAAACACATAATACATTGTACTAAGTTAAAAAAAATGTATTAAGGATAATAAATAAAATATATAGAATAAAAAAAAAGAATGCCGTGCATAGGTGTATAATTTTTACATAAATAAAATATATAGAATAAAAAAAAAGGATGCCGTGCACAGGAACCAACTTTGGTTGTGTGTGCATTGTGTGTGTGTGTATGCCATGTGAAGAAAAAGAAAAAGGAATAGAGGGTGAGAGCGTGAAAGAGAAAGGGAGAGAGAGAAAGGAAATGAAGGACAAGAAAGAAAAAACAAAAGAGAGAGAAAGTGACGGAGAGAGGGAACATGAAAGAAGAGAGAGAGGGGAAAAAAAGAAAAGAGAGAGAGAGAAAGTAAAAAAAAAAAAAGGTTGTATAAGATTATTGTAGTATAGATATATCATCTCTATGTTAATTTAAAGGTAGAAAATAAATTTAGGCAAAATAAAACTATAACTACAGTTATTGTTATTATTATTATTCATTTTAGAAACTGTCATCTTATATTATAGATGCTCTTTATTATTTATCAATGTCATTTTATTTTATCATTCTTTTATATTTATTGATGATCATGGATCTGAATATTGACTAAAATAATATTAATTACTTAATTAAGATGATTCTCTTCTCTCTTTACCGGTCTCATCGATTTACTGCGCTCTGATTTTTTTTTTTTTTAATTTCATCACTTAATTATAAATATTCCCTTCTCTTTCTGTCGGTCCAATGCGAACTACCATCACTCCGGTTTCTTTCTTTATTTTAATGTTTCTTTACATTTACATGATTTGTTATTTAATTCAACTTAGTTAAATATTTCTTTTTATTTATGTTATCATCTATTGTATATTAATGTATCATTCTTCCATTCTAGAATTTAGCATACTATTTATATAATATTATATTAGTCTGAGTTGTTAATATTTATATTAATAATTAAATTAGAAACTCTATGGCTTAATAAATTCTATTAAAGAATTAATTTATTTGGTTCAATTTATTTATGCATGAATTTCTAAATTTTATGCATTTATGTTTCACTATTTAAATTGTTGATTTATTTATAAGCTCTTATTATAGATTAATTTTACAAATTCCTCATTGTAAATTTATGCACAATAGTTAATTTCAAAAGAGTATGATCAATTAAAACTTGCCACTAACCACTGACAAAGCAGAGGAATATATATGTGATCCTTTTATGTTACCTGCCTAAGTTAGAATGGTGTAAAAGTCTTGCTTCATCATCATGATGTAAGAGCAATATGAAAGAATGAGAATTCCCTAATATAAGGCCTTCCACTATTGTCACAATGTAACCGGAGGGCGTCATAACACCCACTATTATCACAACGTACCCGAAGGGTGTCATAACATAAAAGACAACATTTTTGAAAATGAATGAGAGTTGCCACCAATTTTAATTATTGCTAAAATTGGAAAACATTATGATTTGCAAACTGGTCTTTTAAGAGTTTTGAGGTTCGGGAGTCTGATTATGATGAGGGAAGGGTGAAAACTTAATTCCACTATACCCCTAATACCTCCGTATAAATACGGTTTTCCTAGAGCTCATTATGCACATTAATTGTAATTTTAATAATATTTATTTTTCCCCTAAAAAGTCATAATTATGTAAAAATAAAACAAACTAAACTAAAAGAATATTAAATTAAAAAGGAACACAATTTAATGAAAAATTAATTTTGACTTGATAGTTGTTGGCTATGCTAACATATCCTCTGGTACAATGAGGAACTCAAAGTCACGTTGTTCTGTAGAAAACAAGTATATGTTGATGAATTTTAATCAACAAAATTAAGACATATATTGGTTAATTTTATTTGATTATTGCATGAATATACATCTTAAGACATTTCCTTTTATTCATTCATTTTTCTTTAGGAAAACTTGTTGAGATTTTGAGACACACAAAAAATTTAAATTCCTAAAATTTAAGATAATAAAAAAAAATATTTGTTCTAAGATATAAATAAAGACTAACCCACACTAAATAAAATCTGAAACTAACTCAAACCATTTTTAATTTGATCCAAAAACAAACCCAGTCCATAAATAATAAACTCCAACCAATCAATAGGCCTAACAAAACAAAAAATCAAATCTGACCCAAAATAATACCCACAACTATTTCCTTTACACTAACCCAAACAAAACTCAAACCAAAAGGAGAGAAAACTACAAAGCAAGACCAAAGTAATAAAAAAAACATTTCAAAACCCAGGGTGTTTGGAAAGTTTTTAAGTAATGGAATTTAATTGAATACCATCGAGAATTGAATTCCATTAAGAGTTGAATTGAGTTCTTATGTTTGGAATGAATTGGTAAATAATAGAATTGAATTGAATTCCTTGATTTCGAATCTATCTAAAAATAAATTAATTTATTTAATTTTACCATTTTATCCTCCATCGATAAAACTTAACACATTTGCCCACAGTGTCAAGCTCTCACCTCGCCGGGGAACCACTACTTCGCTACCATGCCTCCCCTCACCTTGCCTATTGGCCAATGCATAGCCACCACCGGAGACGCTATCAACCTTCAAGCTCCTCTCTGAAGCGGAGGAAGTGCTGCCTCGATATGGCAAGCTATCATGTCATGTGGCAACCGAGGCGACGGGTTTCGCCGCGGCGTCGTGGCAGTGCACCACCATGACCACGAGATGAAAGGTGAGGGATCATGTAACGTTGCATGGGACGCCCATCTCGCCAGGTGGCTCCACCATCCTAATTCGACCTCACTCCTCTTCAGCCACTCCTCTTCTGTGTATGCGCCTGCCTCGCACCGCTGGTGGTAATCGAATTCGATCCCGATGCGACGCCCTAGGCAACCAACTCCGACCCAATGCGACACCCTCGGCGACAGCGAAGTTGACGTCGGTTCCTCCCGACAAGGATCCCAGGGGATAGGAATGAAGGTTGACGGCGTCTGGTCGGTCCCTTCACCATGGCTGCTACCTGCAAAAGGACGGTAAGTTGGTAATGTCAATTGTTCAGATGAATTTTTTCAACAAATCAGACCTCTTTAAGTTTGATTTATTCTTGGCTCAAATGGTGGAATTCAATTCTTGTGTGATTTTGATTCTTCACCTAAATTGTGTTCCAAAACAAGAAATTGAATTCCAATTCTTGAAGGAATTCAATTCTTAGGCATTCCAAACAGCCCGTAACATAACATTCATCAACACACAAAGGAAAATGAGGCTACAAGAGCAGGTCACACCAGGGAAAGGAGTTCGTAGCACATAGAGGAGCAGTGGAGGTGATGGCTCAGCCAAGGGAGAAGAGGCAGCAAGCTTCGTGGTGTTCGTCGACCTGGTTCGCACGGTGGCTCGCGACCTGGGCAAGGCAGAGACATTCACGCAGCAGGCTCACGTTCGGCGGATCTACAAGTGGGCTTTGCGGCGGAGGTGCAGAGCGCAGATCTGGGCGGAGTTCGGCGGGGGGGGGGGGGGCTGCCCGACCTTGGGTTTCATGGTTGGTGGGGGTGCGGAAGTTGGCACGGTTGATCTGGCACGGATTTGGACCGGCCGCATGGAGGGTGCAGGTCGCGATGGCTGGAGGCGGAGTTTCGCGGCGATCTGGCAAGGTGAACCCGGCGCGGCGATGGCGGACTGAAGTGCGATGGTGGGCTGTTCGTGGTGATGCAGAAACCGCGGCGGATTTGGGGCAGACCTCACAGTGGCTAGCCGGCAAGGTCGCGGCACTGTGGGGCTCTTCACTCGCCCGATCTGGTTCGCGAAGGAGAGGCTGGCAGTGGTGGAGCGGTGATCTTGTGCTGGCTTCGCGGAAGAACATGCAGATGTGCTGCGATTCGTGCTTCACGGCGCGGCAGTTAGGACTGGCTTCACGGTGGCACTGTCTGCGAAGTGGTGGCTGGCATGATGGCGTCGACGAAGATGCAAGCAAGGGCAGTCCGCAGCTTCTCCTTTTTTTATTTTTTTGAGTTTGTTTTGGTTTTGATGTGTTTCTGATTTTATTTTTTATGAGTTGAGTTACAAATAGTGGTAGTAGTTGTGATGGTTCCTAGTTGTGATGATGGTGATTGGCGTAGTGATGGCGGGCTCAGACACGAGTGTGAAAGTGATGATATTAGTTTGGAGTGGGTATTGATGTAAACAATGGATGGGAGTGCTGATGGTGTGAGGGTGAGCTGAGGGCTGTCATTTTTCTTTCAGGGAGGGGGTTGTGCGCTTGCCATGAAAGGAGTGGTCAAGGCCCTCTCCTCCCTTTCTATTTTCAGCTTCCTTCTCTATTTTTTCTTTAAAGGTTCTGGATCTGTGGTTGGCTACGATGTGGATTTTTGTTTTGTTATTTAGGATTGTTTTGTATGGCTGTGTTTTATTTTTGGTTTTGGTTTGCTGTTTGGCTATGGTTCTGATAAGCTATTTGGATTTGTTTTGTTTTTGGCTTGGCTTTAGTTGGATTTTGGGTGATGGATGGTATGAGGAAGGTTTTGATGATAATGGTGAGGGAGTGATTTGGCTTGAAGGCTGTCTGTATCTCTCTGATTCGTGATTCCCCCTATCTCTCTTTGCATTTACATATTTATATCTTCCAAAACTGAATGCCTTAACTGTTGAGGCATTAAATGCGGAGACACACTCATATCTTTGTGGTGTGATTGTCAAGTTAACTGGCTGAAACATTAAATATGTTGAACTTTGGCGTTGGATTTTTCTTAATTGTTGAAGCATTAATTATGTTGACCAAAAGAGCATTAAATGTATTCAGCTCGTGATCTGATTTAGAGATCCTGTCCCAGATCATGAACTCTGAATCCCTTTATCTCCTTTATATTATTTTTTATTTTATTTATTTTTATTTTCTTGTCCAGGCTGTGTGCACACCTTTGCTACGACCTTTCGTTAATAGACCAACAACGGTGTGGACTAGAATGGACTAAAACATGAATTATCTGTATGGACAAACACAAATAAAATATTGGGCCAAACTCACACTCTAGAGAGCCATGGACTAACAAAGATAAAGGACCAGCTTAAATTTTTTTGAGTTTTTTTTATTTAAAATAAATAAACGACACTCTTTTCTATTTTATTTTATTTTTAAAAGAAATGAACCAAGAGACCACAAAACAACTTTCTTTTTTTATTTTCTGAAAAATACCTTAAAAGAAGCTGTAAAATATGCAAATTTTGGAATTTTATTTAAATGGGCGGACAAAATTGGGTGTTCACAACTATGTATGAGACAAACAAACAAATGAAAGATAAACTAAAGTAAAGAAATTACATATTTGATAAGATATGTACGATATGTTCTACATGGCATATTTTATATGATAACAGATTATGTTCATATAATATTATTGTAATTATGTGCATTTTCCGTGCAGACATGGCTGAAACCAACCATAGTTTAACTATTTTAAAAATCATTTATTTTCTACTGAGAATTTTCTTAAATTCTCATTATTCTTTATTTTGTTTCTGGTGGTTTCAAATTTGTCAAGTAACATCGAATGGAAGACAACTGCTAGAAATTTATGAACTTATGTTTAATTAATGTGTATTTTATGTTGCAAACTTCAGAAATATTCAGTTTGTGTCTAATGACATTAAGTTGTCATGCTAGACCCTTATGTTTGTAATAATTTTTACTTAATGTAAACCATTATGCTTGTATAAAATTATATTATTAATTTCTGTATGAGCTGGTGTTACAACCAAATTGGTCCCTATAAAAAAAAACTCGCAAATTGGTCCCTATAAAATTGAATAGTCGGACAAATTAGTCCTTGAAAAATAAATCTCTCAAATTGGTCCATGTGAAAACTTCAAATTAGACAAATTGGTTCCTGTAAATTGAATAATCGGCCAAATTAGTCCATTTGATAAGTCAAGCAAGGAAAACTAACTTGTCTGATAATTCACTTTTGCAAGGACTAATTTGAGAGATTTTTTTATAAGGATTAATTTGATCAACTATTCAATTTTCCAAGGACCAATTTTAGAGTTTATTTTTTACAGGGACCAGTGAAATTTAAGATGGATGAATTTGGTAGTTTTATCAAGAATATATAATGATTAAAATGTTCTAGTCATAATTCACTAAGTATACTGACATCTCACATTAAAATAGTCAAATATATGTGCAATTAGAATTTATTTGATATTTGATAACATATATAGAAGTTACATTTTGTAGTGTAAATTAGATCAGATTATTTCTCGAAAAGGAAACTCTTAAATAAATGTTAAAATCAAATCATATAAAATCATTACTTCATGCTTATGGTTTCTAGAAATTATGCTTGTGTGAAGGTGGTTTTAAATTTGAAAGAATATAGATCAATTTAAATTAATATGATCATGGATCGGTTGTTCTTATTAATTTATGGATATGACATATTTATCATTTTTTTAACTAAAAATATAATAAATCAATATATTTATTAAAAACTTCATTTTCATTTTCTCATTAAAAAATTTATTCCTTTATTCTGAGCAGTGAAAATAGAAGAACCCAAACCCAAAATGGTCGAAAATCTAATAGAAATTTTTTTTTCCCTTTTCTACCAATTTGATTTTCTATTTTTTTGTGTGACACTTAATATAGGACTTAGCTTTGGAGGTATCCTAAAATGAAACCCAAAGAAGAGTGGCAGGGCAATGTCGCTACATATGAGTTGTGGATGTTGAGTAAAAGTGGGAGTGAGAAGAAGGAAGTCCTTTTAATGGTTTGATAAGGAATAGTGTTATAATTAGAAATAATAATAATAAAGATAGTTTTGGAAGGTAATTTTATTAGAAACCATAAAAAAGTGTTTGAAAAAATTGATAAAACTATCTTTTCAATTAGAAATGCTTTTTTTTTCTAATGAGTCAATTCAAACATCCTAAAAAGTACATAGAAGTACCTTTTAAAAAAAAAAAATTTCCCTTAAAAAAGTAATCTAAATGCACCTCATTTCATAATCCCCACTTTGTCACCATAAAATTTCTAAATTAACTCTCTTCTAATTTTTATTTCCTTCTTCAACATTTCCCACTTTCTCTCTTCACTTGCCTCTTTGCAACAACCACCACTATCACCCTCCCCTAGCTGGATTGCCACCACTAAATTTGTCCTCTCTTCCACCCAATTTTATTTTATTTTTTATCAATGTTAATGTATCACAAAACCACAAATCCGAACTTACTATTTTGTTTTAGTGGCTCTTTCACATATAGTAGCACCCATTACCTCACCTCTGGCAAACAATCATTGTATCCCTCTTCTTCCTCCATTTTACCATAGTGGCCGCTGAAACTTAATTATCTCCTACAGAGCCCCGAGCCCCCTAGCACCCATCTCACCGTTGCCACCTCCACCAGTGGCTCCTCTTGTATCTCAAGCGAGGCAATAATGACCCCCACTAAAATTTTTAATTTTATGTCATATATGTACATATTTTTTATGTAGTCCTTGGTTTTTATTTTTATTTTTTTTATTCTTATGTGAATGCACACATAAGAAATGTGTTAACAACAGTTCCATATTGATTTTTTTTAAGACTTGATTGAACCCTATTTTTGTCCAATAACAAATGGATACGAGTCTTTCGTGATGAGTTTAAGGGGTAGGTTGACAATATCATTGGATTTTTTATATTTGAGGTGTTCAATCCAACTCATATAAAGCTAGAAATAGTTATTCAACTAAAATTTCAGCTAATCTCATGGATGGTCATCTAAAATAAATTTTATATTTATTTAATTTTTGTTTGGGAACATGCATATGCAATTCCATCGATAATTTGAATTTCAAATAGGTCGGGTATAACAACAGATTATGTTTTTGTATTGGGATTCATGAAACACATCATTGTATTTAAAAAATCGCCTCTATTACCTTCATCACATTTTCTAGCGGATTATATGTAAACATAAAATTGTAAGCACATAATAGTAGTATCAAATTGAAAGGACATGTAAATATTTTTTTTAGTTTAATTTTGATACATTAGCAATATAAAATGCTTTTTTACTTATATCCAATCAAAATCTACCATTTACATGACTTTTCAAGTAGTAGGTGAAAAATTCAACTATTATAAC
>JAVHNL010000197.1:0-75000 GCA_031216105.1 Dalbergia cultrata | reverse complement strand
AGTGAACCTGGGCAGCAGTGAGGGGAAAGGGTGTGGCCATTGCAGAGAAGCAGCCTTAAACCCTAGAAATGGAGCAGTTAGGTCCCCTTCCCAATCAAAACCTCACCTTTCAGATCCGCAAAATGGCCCCTTTGAGATCTGCACTCGCAACCACAACCAGAAATTCTGGGTAAGTTCACACAAAAGGAAAAGAAAAAGGGCGGCGTTTAGAGAGAGAAAATACAGAGGTTTCTAGAGAGAGAGAGAGACTGAGATTTCGAGGGAAAAGATGTTGTTGTGTAGTTGTGTGGTGTGGTTGGGGGGATTTTTTGTTTGAGTTTTGTTCTGTTTTTTATTTTGTTTTTGTTTTGTCTGTGCCTGTGCTGTGTTGATACCATATTGCTGGAAATAGCTCAGCTGAGCTTGCTGCGCCCTTTTTTTTTTTTTTTTCCTTCTTTCTTTATTTATTTTTTCTTTTCTCCACTCATGCTCACATCACCCCAAAATCTTCATTAAATTGTTACTAAATTAATTTTTTCCCTTTTTTTTCGAAAATTTAAATAAATTACTAGATTAAAAAAAAGATAGTTTTAAATAAATTAACTAATCTGGAAAGAAAATTGCTATAAGGAAAAAAAAAATTTCCCTTTTGATGGCTTAGAATTGAATTACTTTCTCATATTTCTCCAATCGTTACGATTATTATTATTGGTTTTTTTAATGCAAGATTGATATAGCCTAAGTTAAATATGAGATGTTTTAACCAACGACCGAGATGAGATGATAAAAGCTCTATCATTTTAGTGTTAAGAATTCGATTCTTATCTTGAACATGAAATAATTTTAAAATCCATAATAAGCATTTACCCCTTCAAATGGGCTTAAGAATTTAATCACAATCAGTAATAAATATTATAGTCAACAATATATATATATATATATATATATATATATGAGTTGTCTCATACCACATTATTCGTTGCTTTTTTATTTATTTTTAGAATCTACTCCAATGGATCTAGTCAATTTTTTTTTTTTTTGGGTAATGTAGCCAATCAATTGTTTAAATAATATATGTATGTGATTTTGACGAACTATCTATTATATAGTGTATTTTATTAAGTGTTAATATTGTTTTGAAAAATTTAATGCTATTTTGACCATTCAATATTTAATATTATTCTATCAAAAAACTATTTAAATAATGTTAAATAGTGAATGGTGAAAATACTATTAATTAAGATGATTTAATCATTATTTATTTTATCTCAATTTAATCCTTATTCCATAATTTTCTTTCAATTAGATTTAATTTTGATGCATCGGCAATGTCAAAAAGTTTTTCTCAATTGTTCAATTATATATTATCATATCAATAAATACGATTAATTTTCATATCACTACTTAAAAAGTCATCTAAATAAAAAAAAAGTTGATTATATGAAAATGTAAAAGAGTTTTAAAGCATTAAAATAGAACTCTTTTCAATATAAATTTTCCTTTTGATAAATTAATAAAGATATGTGATTAACATTCACATTATAACAGTAGTTATCATAAATTATAGCATTAAGAATATTTATAAAAAATAAATTAAATAATTCTTAATTTTATTTAAAAAATAATCATCACAAAATTTTGTTGCTGTTAATTCATAATTTTTCTCATAATATAATAATTTAAAAATAAAAAATAAAACTAATGTAAGTTAGTTTAATTTCTATATAGGGGTAAAAAATTTTAATATTATCATCCAATCATATATTGCTATATAAGTAAAAGTGATTAAATCTCACACACGCTATTTGAAAATTCATACAAATGAGATAATTTTTAAAAAAATATATTAGTGCATAGAAATTAAATTTAATATACACATATTTAGAATTAATTTTGACTTAACAATAGTACCACTTGTAAAAACTCTTTTATATTATCATCTAATTATGTATTGTCATATTAACAAACATAATTGACTCTTATATCTACTACTTAAAATATCATGCTAATAAAATGATTTATTTAAATAATAATTTTTATCTTCTTAATGAATTAAAATTAAACGGATGCGCATGCATATGCTCGGGTGCGCTTGCACACACACAGATAGATATATATATATATATATATATATATATATATATATATATATATATATATATATATATATATATTATGTCACTATATTGTAATTAGTCACATATCTTTTACTTTAAAAAAATTGCATAAATACTAATAAAAAGATATTTTGTTAAAAATGAGAGGCTTATGTAAGAAAAGCATCTCTAGTGGACGGGATGCTATTTACTCTTATTTTAACAAAATATCAACGTTCAGTCAGTTGAATTGATTACGATGTCTCCTGTTTAAGTCTTCCTAATAAAAATAGTAATAATAATAAAAAAAAAAGGCTAGTGTTGGTAAACTCCAGTCCGAATAGAAAGTCAATTCAACTTGATCAAATAAGTTAAAGTTCAGTTAATTTCAAAAAACAATGGTTTAGTACACCCAAAAGAAAGCGATGGTTTAAAATGAATGTGAAAGATCAACTCAACAACAGCTAAGCACTTTTTAAATTGGGCATTGTTTCATGTAATGAAACAAATAACGCTATTATATCTCATTAGTAAACAACTCATTAAAACCAACTTCTTCTTTTGTCATATATGTAAAATTAGTCACTATTTTGGTTAGTAGATGTCCTAAATTTACTTAAGAAAAATTAAGACCAACTTCTTCTCAATAGTTTCATCTATAGTTATCTTAGGTCTCCCTCTAATTATATTTTAACTATTGGAGTATATTTCATCTAATTTGCTATTCTTACAAGAGTTTCTCTAGATTTTCCCGTTAGAAACAAACTACTTACGATAGGTGTTATCCTAACCTTCTTTCTCAAATAGTTCTATTCTTACTCTGTTTAGTTTGTCTACTCATCAAAAGTAACATTGTCTTATTGTTCATCACATCCAAGCACCACATCGTAAGTAGTCTTATAGTTTTGCACTAGAAATTTTTTATAATTGATAGAGTGTGGCGCAAATGATCATGAAATTGGTTCATATCTGACAATGATATGAGTTTGACTCCCATTAATTGTTGTTATGTCTCTATATACGAATAATCATGTAAGAATCCCTATATGCACTTAAAGAACTCAAAGACCCAGCACTGACCTTGGTAGGATGACCAAAATCAAATTCACCTAAACTTCTTATTATTAAAAAAAAAAATTCCCTATACTTTAGAGGCCCTTTTCCATGACAAATAGCATTTCAATTACTTGTGCATGTCATCAACAGAGAAGCCACTGTCACTCTAATGAATGGTTATTTGCAGACTTTTTTGCAAGCATTTCATCAGCAACCCTCTAGATGAAGCATCAATTCTTTATTTGTTGGTTTTCCTCATTTCCATGGAGTTGGGTTGGGTAAGTACTAGCAAATAAAGGTAGAATTCTGAACCCAAAAAACTAAGGTGGAACTTAGAACATGCCTAGAAGAGCTCCATTCGGAAAGTGTGGAACTTGATACAATCAAGGATACAGTATACCCTAGAAACACTCAGCTCTTCTTTGGTAAAGCCCATGTGCATCTCACGGTTGTAATTTGTTAACTCTTCTTAGTGATAACTTGTATTATTCTCCCAACAAACTGCTTATGAAACCAATTGTCTATAATTCTTATGCTTATATCCTGAATACTGAATACCTGAACCGATCCACTTGTATCTGAGTTTTTCAATCACTAGGCTTGGGTTTTTATTAAGGATTTGAGCTTTCTAGTTACATGCATAAAATATGACCACTTATGTAATATACCCCTCACACAAATATTTTTTTTGTGCTTGATGCGCAAACAATTTTATCAAAATGAGGTTTGAATCCTAAATCACTTGGTAATAAAGACTCTGATATTATGTCAACAACTATTTTTTCCAAAAGTTTAAGTTGATTGGTAGAGACATACGAACGATTTTATATCTCACAAGTTAAGTCCATAAGTTCTATGTTTACCACCAAGGATTCATTTTCCCACATAAACACTTGAGTTAGCATGAAGCACTGGTATGTGATATTACAGGCATTAGGTTCATCCTTCTTTTTTTTTATTTATTTTCCCCTCTAGTCTCTCTCCCCTTAAAGGCTAAGACAATCTTACAAGAATCTCAAGTACGAAGAAATATAAAAAGAAGATATAAGATGTCCCAGGCACTGCCTTCTTCCTCAGAAAATCTTACATGCACACATCAGGTAAACATTGGATACTGGTGTCAAAACAAGCATGTCGGTATGGTTACATCAACACATGCACTATTTTATTTCTCTTCTCTTCTCTTTTTTTTGTTTTTATCTATAGGAGTGAACCTAATCCTTGATCAACATGATCATACATTTTGGCTAACTAACAATTTGGTAACTAGCCATAGTCAAGCTGCAAAGGAACTAGAACCTCCAGACTCTATGTACATTCTCAGATTTTATGCTGCCTTTCTTGACCTTCACGTTCCCTACAGGGTGATCAGTTTTATCAGTAGATCCAGGCTCCTTGGATATTCTTGTGTCTTGAGGATCATCAGTAATTACGTCGTGTGACTTAACTTTACAGTGTGCGTGTCTATTTTGCTGCACAGTACCATTCTTCGAAGCTGAACGGGTTCCATCTCTATTCCTGTTCCTATTCCCGATCATTGTGTCGTTATCTAAAAAAGAGTAAAGAAGTCAGTATCGTCAACATTGAAAAAAAGAGTAAAGAAGTCAGTATCGTCAACATAATAAGCCGTGCATCGACCTACAAGCAGATATCATCGCATATCTTATCTCAAAGCAAAGAATCTATAATCAGTAGACAACAATTGATTGGCTGAGTGATTCTTGGAACACAGATCACAAAGAATCATTGTATTGGATAGG
Source organism: Dalbergia cultrata (assembly GCA_031216105.1). Lineage (NCBI taxonomy): Eukaryota > Viridiplantae > Streptophyta > Magnoliopsida > Fabales > Fabaceae > Dalbergia > Dalbergia cultrata. Next base: position 70,109 of record JAVHNL010000197.1, on the reverse strand, counting down.
ACAATGATGAAGACTCCAGATAGTCCAGAAAATACTGATCCCAATGAATAACAGAATAATCCAAAACTAATTTCATGGTATGGTTAAATTGAAGCATCTAGCACTAGCAAAACATACTTTCGCTATTGTTACTTGGAGGTTTCACACTGGCACTTGTGAAATCTTCTGCAACACTGGTAACTATAATGGCTTAACAGATGGGTTTTAAAATAAAACGCAAATATAACTTCCTCCTGAATCTCACTTGTATGTCTTAGTGGCTGAAATGCTTTGGTTTCATCACATATCCTCAACATGCAGAGCGACAGAAAAATTTCTATTGAAATAAATGGACATTAGGAATTTTGGATCTGTTCCAAGAATTGTATACAAAAATACGGGCATTAGTCAATTGCTACAAGAACCACGATTGCTGGAGATTAAAATTTTCCTAATTAAGAAGGTGGTATGCCACGAGAGACTTCACTACACTTGTTGAGAATTAGTGATCGTTGACATGACCCATAGCCTCCATTTATAGAGGACTTCTGATAAACAACAACACTACTGTCTTTCACATTGGCACACTCCTAAAGCAATGTCCCGAATCCCGATACCGTAATACGATCTTATGTTCCTTGCAACAGAGGATCTCTATCATCAAGTACTTCATTAAGTTTCGAATTTCCCATCAAAAGAAGACCAATGCATTCATCTCTTCATTATAATCACAATTGTTCTTATGATATCTATGCCAACCTTAAGATGAAACACAGGCATTCAAATTGCAAGAAGCATCTGGTATATAAATTGATATTACTAAACAGCAAAATGATGAAAAGGCATGAAACTTACGAGGACTAGAAATGACAGCACGAGGGCGTGGAATCAGACTAGCCCTTATATTTATTTTATTCTCATCGGTATTGTCATCCTTCTCAGGTCCTGTTGACCCTGAAGAATCAGATGTTATACTGCAGTCTCCAAAATCTTCACTTATCTGTACTCGTGGAGTAGGTGCAGGCAGCACATAACACCTTGGAACTTTGACAGTAGATGGCTTGGAGACATCTTTCTTCTGAACCACTGCATAATCAGACAATGGTGACTCTGTATGAGTAAGTAGAAGGGGATATATACCCTGCAGGCAGTTTGACTAACTGCAGAGCAGATTGTGCACACAGTGGGAATAGATGAACATGATGATGTCAATGTTGCATTTATGAGATATAAAATACACTCTGCTTGTGCACACTCTCATTTCAAGTAAATAGCATCCTTCAATGAATTGAAGAACTAGAATAAAGCTACAAGAGCAAAATCATACGTGCAGCCAAGCTACTAGCAATTCAATCCTGCCCCTAACAAGAAGTTGCATATCATGAGTGTTGCAGAACAAATATGTAATAAGCAAACAAGACTCTCTTTTTTTTTCCCTTTCCTCACAGTCTCACGCAAGATAACAGGACAAGGGTAACACCATGTAAAGCTAATTTCACACTAATAATGTATTACGTGACTCCGGATTCACTCTTAGTCAGTGTAATCATTACAATTAGTTCAAAGAAACAGTAATAAGCAGGCCACTCTAAAAAAGAACTTAAGGCTACCAGGGGCCCTAGTTGCAGTACTTCAATTGCAAATGAAGCCCGCAGATTCTATTGTTTGGAGAGTAGTTCACTGGGGAGAAGCTTGGCCATGCTCATTTTTGGGATGGCGAGTAAGGAGAAATTGGTTTCTGGTTGGATGAATGGTTGGAGCCAGACATCAATTGGTTTGATCTGGCAATTTTTTAACCTGCAAGTCCACATGCTGAATTGGAAGTTGGGGGCTGGAATTGAGATATGATCACCAATTGCCTATTTGGAAATATCACCAGGAGGTTTTCTTTTCCTTTCCTTTTCTTCTTCCTATAGCCTTTGGGAATGACTAAGGGCATGTTTGGTTTCAAAAAATAGTTTTAAATTTTTATTTTTTGTTTTCTATCTGTTTCTCGTTTTCAGGATTGTGTCAGTATACAGTAAAAACTGAAAATAAAAACCAAAAACTGTTTTCCGAAACCAAACACACCTTTAATAATCTTGGCTGAGGAACCACATAGCCATTTAACAGTTAAAACAGTTTATGTACTTCTGCAAAGAGAACCTATTCATATTACTTAGCTACCCATCTTGAGGATAGCCAACTTCTTCAAAATCATCCAAGCAGACAGATTCCTTTAAATTAAAGACTCATCAAAACATTGAATCATTTCATAAGATTCAATCAGTCATAGTTAACAAACCCAAAAAAAATTAAAAAAAAGTAGAAGTAGATGGTGGTTTGTAAACACTTAAATTAGAATTTAGAATTACCTGGAGAACGAGAGCCTTGCAAGGATAGAGAGACAAAAGCTTTCAAGCCAAGGTCCCCTACATCATCATCCTCTTGATTAGGTTCCCGTCTTACCTTCACCTTTGGATACACTGAACATCATATCCCAAACAAAACCATGATACCCATTTCAGATCAAGCTATATAAAAAAACAGCAGCAAGAAGGAAAAAACAAACATATGGTGGCATCGACGACAACAACAACAAAAATAAAACCAAAACAAAAGACAGCTCGAATATATATATACCCACTTGTTTATATCCGTTGAAAGCTCCTTTGCCAAGTAAACTATATTATGACAAAAGGTGAAGACTGTTGGAGGGGGTTGTTCAGATCGTAACTGCAAACAAAACCAGAGGAAAGCAAGTTTTTTGGTTTCGGCTGATGATGTTTTTGTTGTACTAGGAGAAAAGGGTTGGGGTTGTGTTGTGCCAATATTACTTTGGTTGTCTTGTTCCAGATTATGAGGAGATAGAGAGAGAGAGAGAGGTGAAGTGATGAAACAGGAATCAATGAATGCATGAATAATGGGGTTTGGTATTTGGAGGTCAAAGACTGCACAATAAGTGATTCTCTGCCGCGTTTAACACTTGGTGGGGTGGGGTCCACTTAGACCGTGGCCCTTCTTCGAGAGCAGAAGATTTGGAATCGGATCCTTATTTACGCATGCGCCGCTCAAATTGGAAACGTGCTCTGGTCAACGTTTCTTTTTCGCTTTCTTTTTATGTTCACGGACGGATTTAGAAAATATTAATAATGGGACAAAAGTCATATTATAAGTATAATAATAAATGAGATATAATATATTTTATTATTTTATCTTATTTATAATTATTATAGGATCAAATTTAATTATTAAATAGAGATAAAATTTACACATTTATATCATTATTAAAATCATTCAAAAAATTTTACGGGCATAAGCCGCAGCATTACTCAATGTGCAACAGTCCCTAACCACAAGTGCTGGCTAGCTACAATTGGATATTGGGGGTGGGGAGAGGGGTGGGGGTGAGGATGAATTTAATTATAATTTAAGATGTAAAAATCCTAAATTTATACGACAAATTTCCTCCCACCCATATCATAATCCATAACGGATTCTCTCATCAACCTACATATTATTGAATTAATTTATATGCATTAAAAATTTAACATTTTATATAATTATTTCATTATGTATAATTATATCATTTATAATAGCTAACTCTCTTATCTACTATTTAAAATGTTGTATAAATAAAAAAAATTTGATTTTATTTTATATAAAATAAAAGAATTTAATTGGATGAGATTAGCTTATGACAATTAGACTCAATTTTATTTACATGAAAAAAGAATTGGATAAAGAAATGTCACAAGGTTTAGGTTTGCTATTCGGATGTAGTAAATCAGAGCAAGAATACTGGTATCCAGAGTGGCAGTAGGAAACACAAAGCTGCTGCTGATTATCTTCCTCATTAATTTGCTCTGAAGGGGTGAGATTTACCTGAAAAGACTCTAACACCTTAAATCAGGGAATGCTTAAAAGGCTTTAAGAATAAAGGAAGCATGTGTTCCTTTACTGTGTTATCAGATGTAGAGTCAACTCCACATTAGAGATGTAAAATGTAATAGAGATATGGGAGTGTGGATGGAAATGGTTAAGCCCTTATTTTGGTTAGATTTATCCTTATTTGCGATCTTTTTCAAGTGGCTTCGGCCTTAAAATCATTATCCTGACCATTTGATATTGGGTCTATAGTATCATATGTAACAGGTTTGTTTTTTTTTTTTTTAGATTTTATAAAATGAAGTGATTATAAAATTTACATTTTGTTTTGGTAAAAAATTAAAATTTTATACCTATAATTGAAAAAACTTTAAACAAATTTATTTTTTAAAAAAATATAATATACGGGAAGTTAATTTTAGTTAAAAAAAGTTATCTTAACAAAAAAAAAAAACATTCAAAGTCACCTCCTAATATCAAAAGAAAATAAAAGATTTTTTTTTAAAAAGAAGAAGAAGAGAAGGCTAACGAGTAAGCACCATAATCCATTCTAGATTATGTAGTGTTTGCTTGAGAATTGAGATAGTTCTCTATCTTAGCATTGGCACGGAGGTGGCGGTGGTCGGAGTAAGATCCAACCAAGCCTGACCTCGAAACACCGAACACCAGGGTACTGTTGTTGTCCTGCAAAATTGAACAATAACCAATACGAAGAAACAACAAAAACCTCAGTGAAATCAAATCAAATTACACAACAACGTACATGTTCACCTCACAACAACCTCATTGCCCCCAAATACTTTATTGGAACTTAGAACACAAAACAATCCAATAATTATGCCAAAACAACTTGCATTCACACCTTCACACCAAATCATCATCATCGTTCACTATAATCATCACACACTCTTCCCACATGGACCCTCGCATGCTGGCCAATCGTTGCATGGCCCAACTCAATCGCACCCCCATCACCCAAACACTGGCACGTGTTGTCCACGCGCACATCCTGACCTCTGGCTTCACGCCATCCCCTCACATCGTCAACCGTCTCATTGATATGTATTGCAAATCTTCAAATATCTCTTATGCACGCCAACTGTTTGATAAAGTTCCCAAACCGGACATTGTTGCTAGAACCACTTTGGTTGCAGCGTACTCTTCCATGGGCAACATAAGGCTCGCTAAGGAAGTGTTCTATGCCACCCCTTTGAGCATGCGCGATACTGTCAGTTACAATTCTATGATAACCGCGTATTCGCGTGATCATGATGGTCATGCTGCTGTTAGGCTCTTTAAGGAAATGAGGATGGACAGGTTTGTTCCGGACCCATTTAGTTTCGCAAGCGTGCTGGGGGCGTTGTCCTTGATAGCGGATGAGGAAATGCACTGCCAGCAGCTGCATTGTGAGGTGATCAAGTGGGGAGTGGGGTGCATGACGTCTGTTCTGAATGCTTTGGTCAGTGCTTATGTGAACTGCGCATCGTCGCCGTTGGTGTCCTCTTCAGTGGTGATGGTTTCTGCTAGGAAGTTGTTTGATGAGATGCTGGAGAGGGATGAATTGTCTTGGACCACGATCATTGCTGGGTATGTGAGGAATGATGATCTTGGCACAGCACGTGAGCTTCTTGATGGGATGACTGAGAAGATAGCTGTTGCTTGGAATGCCATGATATCTGGTTATGTGCGTCATGGGATCAATGATGAAGCATTTGCGTTGTTCAGGAAAATGCAGGTTTTGGGAATTAAGTTGGATGAGTATGCTTACACTAGTATAATTAGTGCGTCTTCTAACGCTGGACTGTTCAAGTATGGAAGACAGGTGCATGCTTACATTCTCAGAACAGAGTTTCAACCTTCTGAACATTTTATTTTGTCTGTAAATAATGCTTTGATTACATTCTACACTAAATGTGGCAAACTGGTAGAGGCACAGGAAACTTTCAATAAGATGCCCATAAAAGATCTTGTTTCATGGAATGCGATTTTGTCTGCGTATGTCAATGCTCGGCATATTGATGAAGCTAACATCATTTTCAGGGAGATGCCCGAGAGGAACCTCCTGACATGGACCGTGATGATATCGGGCTTAGCGCAAAATGGTTGTGGAGAAGAAGGTTTGAAGCTTTTCAACGAAATGAAGTTAGAGGGACTACAACCATGTGATTATGCCTATGCTGGTGCAATTTCGTCTTGTGCTGTTCTTGGATCATTAGACAATGGGCAACAGCTCCATTCTCAGCTACTCCGATTGGGACATGACGCAAGCCTCTCAGCGAGCAATGCATTGATTACTATGTATGCAAGATGTGGTCTTGTTGAATCTGCCTATAATGTGTTCCTCACAATGCCATATGTGGATTCAGTATCTTGGAATGCCATGATTGCTGCTCTTGCACAGCATGGACGTGGTGGCGAAGCCATTCAACTTTATGAACAGATGTTGAAGGAAGAAATACCACCTGATAGGATAACTTTTCTCACAATTCTTTCTGCTTGCAGTCATGCAGGCTTGATCAAAGAGGGACACCATTATTTTGATACAATGTGTACTTCTTATGGTATAACCCCAGGAGAGGATCATTATGCTCGTTTGATTGATTTGTTATGTCGTGCTGGAATGTTCTCAGAAGCAAAGAATGTAATTGAATCAATGCCTTGTGAGCCTGGTGCACCAATTTGGGAGGCTCTTCTTGCTGGTTGCCGGATTCATGGGAACATTGATCTAGGAATTCAAGCTGCTGAACGGCTCTTTGAGCTTATGCCACAGCATGATGGAACCTACATAATCGTGTCCAATATGTATGCCACTTTAGGTCAGTGGGATGAAGTAGCCAGGGTGAGGAAATTAATGAAGGAACGAGGGGTAAAGAAGGAACCTGGTTGTAGTTGGATTGAGGTTGATAACATGGTCCATGTCTTTTTGGTTGATGATACTGTACATCCTGAGGTGCAAGCAGTGTACAGATACCTAGAGCAACTGGTAATTGAGATGAGGAAATTGGGGTATGTTCCTGATACAAAGTTTGTATTACATGATATGGAATCTGAACATAAAGAATATGCCTTGTCTACACATAGCGAAAAGCTTGCTGCTGTTTATGGAATTATGAAACTTCCCTTAGGAGCTACAATCCGAGTTTTCAAAAATTTGAGGATATGTGGCGACTGCCATAATGCATTCAAGTTCATTTCCAGGGTGGTCAAGCGAGAGATAGTTGTGAGAGATAGGAAGAGGTTTCACCACTTTAAAAATGGTGAATGTTCTTGCGGCGACTACTGGTAGCAAGAGGTTTCTCTTATTTGTCAAAAGTGGTCGAACAGATTTAGAATATATGAAGTGGGGCATTTTGTAATCAGGAATCAAATTTGAGGCTGATAATCACCCCCGAATTGATCTCCAACAGGTCGACGAATGGTAATACGAATGTTTTTTTTTTCCTATCCCTTGCTCTTTTCTATTTTGGGTGCCATCTTAATTTTCTTTTTCCCAAATTTATACTTTTACAATTCCAGTAGTGCATTATGCTCCTGTCACTAGTTTTTACAGGACATGCCGAAGCCATTGTAAAGGATTTCCATTAACTTCAGTTTGTTTCTGCACTCTAGATGATGGAAACCTGTCAAAGCCATTGTTACTTCAGTTTATCTTTATTTCACGTTTCAGCTTTTGCTTCAATCGTTTGTTAGCATCAGGCACAGCAATCATCACTTATTCAATTTGCCAGTCGTCTGGTGCCCAATCCTAATCCTTTCACTAATGGGAGTGGCGTGTGGTGCGTTGGAAATGGAGGAAGCGTTGGCCGGTGGTTGGCATGGGGGTGGGGGGAGCAAAGTAGGAGGTGGTGCTCAACGATCAATGATGCTAGAATACATCTTATCAACATAAGGCCTCCTTAATAGGCAGTAGTCTTCTGAACTATTTGAGGGTACACAAACAACAAGAATACAAGCATTCTAATGATATCAATAGCGATGGAGGGCTTCATTATACTGTATTGCTTCTGTCTCTCTGTTGTAGGACTTGGATGATTGTTAATCAAAAACGTGTGTGAACCTTTGCAACGTACACATGTGCTTCTGTACAAGAGTTCTAGATATGTTTACCATAACAATAGTGTTTTGGGAAAATTAGAACTAAACTAATCTTCCTTTGAGGTTTGATGAAATGCAACCTACACCCTTTTTATTTTCAAAAATTACTCGTCAAATCCCTAAATTTTTTAAAATCATACACCATCCTCCCCTATTAATGCTAGTCTAGCGGTGGCTTTGATGTAATAATATACGGGTGCACAACAAATGATTTTTAATGGCAATATTGTAAATATTAAATATTGATATAAATATCAAACGATTGTATTATCCTTTTATCAAGTGATAAAAGTATATACTCTTCCTATGCTAGGGAAAAAGATAGATGGGAAGATTATGTGCTTTTATCACTTAATAAATAAAATGATTATATGGTCATTCAATAGTTATAATAATCTTTAATATTCACAATTATACCATTAAAAAAAAATGGGTTGTGCACATGTGACCTGTTTTGTCAAAATCACTTACGAATCAAAGTTAGCAGGAGAGGTATATGTAGGATTTTCCAAAACACAGGAACTGACATACGAAGTTTGAAAATAAAGGAAGTGTAAGATGCATTTCACCAAACTTCAATGGAGGTAAGCTAATTTTTCCTGGTCTTTTTTATTTTTTGTCTTGAAGAAGCCACAATTCTATAAGGTGTGCTTATGTCGGCCTTGCTGTTCATTTTTCAATTGTGGGCTTGCTATGCATTGTTAATGGTCAGCCCACATTTAGGGTTTAGGGTTTTGTATTCATTGGCATTTGTATTTTGTATCCATGATCCAAAATAAAAAATTATTATTTAGTTATTTTAATTAATATTGATTTGATTTAATTTGATAGATTAAAATAATTTCTTAAAATAAAATAAGGGTAAAATTGTTACTTGATACTATTTTTTGACTAAATACTCAAATTGACCTCTAAGAAATATATTATGGGACAAATTAGTTTCTTAAAATTTGAAATTTCAAATTGGTCTCGCACATTTCAAAAGAAGGACAAATTAATCTTTTCGTATAGTGAAAAGTGGGACAATTTGATTCCTCCATACACTGCACAGAAATATATCAAAAGACTAATTTGTCATCATTTTTAAAATGTGAGTAACCAATTATGGATTTTTTTTATTTTTCTAAAAGACTAATTTGTCCTCTACTATATATCTAAGGGATCAATTTAAATATTTTATCTTTCCTTTTATTTTTCCACACAAACAAGACAAAATAATTTTTCTTCCATTTTCTTTTTATTAAAACATATTTATGTCAAATAAAAATTTATTCAATTTCGTTCCTTTCAAATTTGTTTGCTCTTATTTCCTTTTCTCCTTTTCTTTCATCTGCCAAACATACCTCGGTGTTCGGTCGGTTGCTACCTCAACTCAAAACGAGAGCGAGAATAATCCCAATCTCACATGCATTTAATGCCTCCTAACTCACATGTACAAGAAATTACTCCTCATTCCTCCAATTTCATTTCCAAGTAAAGCACCTTTTGTTCAAATTTTGCATTGAATCACTAAAGAGTTCGGACGGGAATTAGGTTTGATCCGAAGAGGTCCAGATAGAGACAGTTCACTGACAAAAGTTAGGCCACTTAACAATTTTGAGCCGCATTGGGGGGGACCTCAAAAAATTAGCCATTCTACAATAATTTTTTTTTGTTAATATGTTCCCTCCCAAAAAAAAAAGGAAGAAAGGAGTATGCCCTTTTAATATATTTTTTATTCTCAAATCATAATTTAAATTGAAGTGGAAAAATCACATTTTTCATTGGATGAAACCATAATTTGCAAATCATAAAACCAAACATACCCTAAGATTTTTCTAGTCTTATGATCTCCAGTACCTTAACTTTATAATGTAGTAATTATCCTCACCTTAATATATACTAAGGTTTCCCTCTTTAAAGTGTTTCTTCTGTCTAAGATGAAGGGCCCATTTGATACGCATGATAGGATAAAGACTGATAATATAAGGCTTAATAAATTTTTAATATTATATAGTGTTTTGTGTAATACTGAATAAGATACTTGACTTTATATTCAGTAATATCATACTAGTTATTTACAAATAATTCTAATATCTTAATTAAATATGAAATAACATTGAATAATAGTAGAATAGGAAATTTTATTATAATAATTTTCAAACATTATATTTATTTAAATATTTACTAATTAGAATTTAATTTATATTAAATTTTATTATTTATTTCAATATTTTATAATTATTTATTATTTCAATAATATATAAATAAAAAAAACTATTTTATATAGTTTAATATTTTATATTTGTAATCATAATTATTTAAATTTAAGTTACTGATCCTTACTTTTATATATTACATATTATTTATTATTTATTTATATAATTTTTATTTATAATTTTATTTTATTATTATTTATTTAAGAATTATTTTATTTTAACAAAATATTAAAAAAATAATCTTATACGTTAAAAATTAACCAGGCCTAATATAACATCCCCATGGTATATTAAGTTATATAGCATTTTGACGTATAAGGGGATTATGACGTATGAGGAGGTCATGACGTATGAGGTTATATAATACGTTATTTGCACCAAATAACAGATAAGGGTATAACATATAGCATTAGCTTATACTATCATACCTAATACATTATACCAAACACCCCTAATATTTCTAAAGGAGACTGAGAGAAGTTAAGGGATAAAGAAAAATACAAAAAAAAGTTTTGAAAAAAATGTATGACCAAATGAACATTATAAATTCTTAAATTCACACTTCACAATAAAAAGACATGGATTACTAGATACATGCATGGTTTGAATGGCATTTACTCCTTTATTTTCTTTTCCTTTTAAAAATTTTAAAGAGAAAAGTTTTCAGCAAATAGGCCATCCAACATCGTTTTCTAACATCCATGTCGAATAGTAGAGACAAAGAAAAGAATAAGAAAGAAGAATAAAGGCACATCCCAATACTAACTAAACGATTCCATGTCCATTTTATAATAGGAGAAATTATAAAGGCAAATATAACATTTTTTAAAGTTCAAACACAAATCCAACATGTTAGTAGATTTAAATCTAAATATATTAACAATAATACTGGACTTGCTTTATCGTCCATAATAGCACTCACACCTCTTCTCCTGTCAATATATTTATATATATATATATTCACAATAAAATTGAGCGAATCAATTTACTTAAAAATACACTCCCTTACTTCTATACTTTACAATACTCTGTGAATATGACAAATTGTGTTTGATTTTGCATCCATAGAATTCATTCTAGATAGAATTGATTTCAATAAAATTAATTTTAAAATAAATTAATTTATATTTAGTAGTTACTTTGATGCTAACATAAAATAATAATTTTTCACTTTTCCTATAATCAATTCTAGAGACAAGAATCAATTTAAATCTATATAAACCAAACGTGATCCAAAACAACCAAAATCAATTCTAAACCCATATACTTAATTTAGAGGGTTACAAAGTGCAACCAAACATATGCTGATAATCTATGTATTCATAAATAAATTCAATTCTTAGATACTTGACTTGTGAATGTGACCAACTATAACCATGTTAGAAGGCTCCTATCAACCTTTATTATGACAGACTTTTCAGGTTAATGCCACCAAGAAACCCCAAACACTGTGCTAAGTGCTAACTTTTACCTTCTCCCCTCGGTAATCTAAAATGTTTAGTTTATTGAAATTGACTTGAAGTTATGTATCTGTCATTGTCTATCCACCAAATAAAGAAACACAAAACACAAAACCCAAAACCCAAAACCCAAAACATATGTATTGGAAGGAAGAAAGAGAGAGGAAGAAGGTGCTGCAACTTGCAACTTTTGAAAAAGTTAGTGAAGAAAATGGAGACTCAACAGTATGGAGATGAGGGAAAAAGAGAACCACCCACATGGCTAAAGGGGAGTAAGCCACAAAATTTTCATCCATTCAGGATGACAAACATTCATTCCTCTAGGTTTTTTTTTCTCCCTTATAAAACGTCAAAAAAAAAAAAATTCTTCTCACTTTCATGAGCTAATTATACTGTTCTTCACAACAAAATCTTCTTACCTAACTACAAGCAAAACTAGGAGTAGTCCCCACATTGAACCCTCCCAGATTCCTTTTTTCCTTTATCAGCTAAGTCTATTTACCTTAAAACTTTGCATCTCTTTCATCCAAAAGCTATGTATCTAGAAACAATCCACCACAAGAAGAATTTTGCCTCCTCAAGCCAACCATCTTCCACAGTCAATAATCTGTGCAAGAGAAATGATATTCCAAGTTACAGTATCAAAGCACAGAATAAGTACAACTATAAAGCATAAACTGAGATTCTTCAAACAGTACACAGGCATATAAACCACAAAGAAATCATTCATTAAATTTTGCCATATATATAAGACCTACCATCATGTTTCTTCATCAAACCCCTAGCAAATAGCAAGCATATAACCAAAAAGCCAACCCCAGCTGCCCCTCCTAATATTATAGCCACTGTCCTCCCTGTATTTTGACCTGCCATTGCATCAATTCACCAAATATAAATCTCTTAATAATAATAAAAAAGATATTACTATTACTATTACATTGAGCAAACTAGCACCACCATTGCTTTGAGCATAAGGACAATTTAGGGAAATGGATTCACAAAATTGAGATCTGTATATTCGAAAGGGACAAGGACATAAAACAAAAACAACCTATCTGAAATTTGACACAGCAATAACAACAAAAAATTGACACTTTCTGATTTCTCTTCTCCCAAAATTTTTTGTCATTATCATCTGTTTGGTTCTCTGTGTGTGTGTGGAAATTGCCAAATTGGTAGTAATTTTACCTGAGGAAGATGAAGAGTAAGCCGAAGATGAAGAGTGCCCCCTAGGAACACCATGAGGGTAATAACTATAACTAATGAAGCACTTATGCAAATACACCTGTCCTGAGGTGGAAGCCCCACACTCAACCTCAGCTCTTTGCACAGCACTCTTCACACACTCCCCACAATCAGAATCACCAACATCACCCTCACACTGCCCCATCACATACATAGCCTGGTAGCTTGTTGCATAGAACCCATGTCCACTCACAACACCATTCTCCATCACTGAGAATGCAGTGTCCCTCCTCTCCTCAAAACCGCTCCCACCTGCATTTGTTGCCCCACATGTCTTGAACAGCATCTCCATCCCTGACATTTGAGAGAACCCAGCAACCTCATAGAGCATGTAACAGCCTAGCAACTGGACCCTTGCAGCCATGGTCTTGCCACAAAGCTTGTCAGAGAGGACAGGGAGCCCGCTGACACAGTTGTAGCAGTCAGAGTTTGAGAGGTCACCTCTGCATTGGAAGAGGCCAGTCATGGAGGATTGGCCACTCCCAGCTGTGGCCTTAAAGAACTTGGCTTTTGTGGATTGGGCGACCAATGAGCCAAAGAGTGATGAGAGTGCCTGTGAGTACGCACCATTTGGATCTGTGAAGGTGTTCTTGGAGCAACCTTTGTAGACCAAGGTTGTGTAGTCAGAAGCAGGTTCAGCAAGATTTGTGAACAGCACAAGGAACAGCAGAAGGAAGAGGGACTTTCTAGGAAAACCCATTTTTTTGTGTTTTTGTGTTTGTGGTATTGAGATTGAGAGTTGAGAGGGATCAAAATTTTGTTTCTAAGTTTTGGAGGAAAGGGGGACTTCAAAGGAGGGGTTTTTGTGTTGTGGGGTGGTGCTGCTATATCAGATTCAGAGAGGGCTTCTGAATAAGGAAATGAATCAAGGGCTGGTTGCTAATGGGATTTTTTCGTTTTTTGGCACTGCTTTTTAATGAATCAGGATTGCTCTCTCTCTCTCTCTCTCTCTCTCTCTGAGGTTTTGAGTGATTCTACCATCTGAGTTTTCTGGTTTTTGTGGTCCTTTGGTTTCACTTTCCCCGTGGATGGATAGTCTAATGTAAGTAGTAACGCCTCTTTAGATGTGCATTTAAATTTTACTGTACTATTTGTCTCTCTCTATGGCTGGTTTAGACGAGAGAGAGAGAGAGAGAGAGAGAGAGAGAGAGAGAGGGGGGGGGGGTAGAGGGATAGGTTTTAGAGAACAAAAATATTAGTTATACATCGAAGGTAGTCTATTTTCACTAGATATGATAGATGGATCCAAAAATAAAAATTATCATCAAAATTAATAATAATAGAAAATAATAATAGAATGGATGTCCTTTAAATACAATTGTCATTTTGGAGAAAACAATAATAATGTTTTGGTGTTTTTTGAGAGTGGTGAGTGATATATACATGTGTATATATTGTTTGATAAGTGAATGATATTTTTTTATTGTTTAATGAGAATGAGAACAAAAGTTGTTGAATAGATTAAGGGTAAAAGGTGGTGGGGAAATATTCTCTCCATCTGGAGAGGAGGTTTTGTGTCTTTGGAGGGCATGAATAGCAAAGGAATCTGATTTTGAAGAACATGCAGTTTGACTGTGGCACATCGTGCTTGCTCTCTAAGATTTGATTTGAATGCAGCTACGGGTCAGAAACTTTGTACTGTGTTTTCAATTAATTGCATTCTACTGAACCCCACATTTATTTAATTAGGGTTTAGGACACATGAAGGGAATTTATTATTCTTATATTTCTTATACAACTAATAAAAATGTGTTGAGCAAAAATAAAAATGAAAATGTATTGAGGTGAGGTGACAAACACATTCTTTAAGCGCAATAATACAAGTTTAAATTTTTTTTAAAAAAACTTTTTTGGTTAAAAGTCTCATGTTTTCATAGTCATACAAAAATTATTTCATCACAATTTAAATTAAAAAATTGATTTTGATATATAGTGCATACAAAAAAATATACAATTCATAAAGATTTGATTTTTACAATAGTGAAAAATACTCCCAATATATTAAAATCAATCTCCTAAATTAATTAAACTTTTAAAAGTCATGTGTGGTCAAAAAGAAAATTATATTTTTTAAAGTACCAGAAAGACAGAAAATCATATTTTTGGAGAGAAGAAAAAAAAAAAACAACTTGGTTTGCTTATAATATACCCTTTATGATCACACCTATGTCAATCTTTAACACCAAGGACCCTAATAACTTTACAAGATCTGATAATTAAGAGGAAAAGGTCGCGACAATGTGTTGAAAAAATTATGGCGCAGATTGTAAAGCCATTAAAGTGTCTTGAAATCATTGAATAATTTTGGCCTTGTCCTTAAATATTTCTACTGGCTAAACCTCTGCAACTAGGTGTCTACATCACCATTTCTTTACAAATTACTGCTCCTTGTTAAAGAAGCTGCACACAGCATAAAGATTGGAGGGGGCCTTGCTTTGATCTAATCTTAGTCATAGAAGGTGGCAAATTGGAAGTGGAGTCTAGTTTAGCTGGCACAGTACTATTTGCAGGCTGAAGCAAAGCGAGTTCAAACAAAATTGTGTGCTATATATTCAAACTGTATAAAAAAAACACCATATTTATTAATCATGAAGTTTACAAAACCACATATTAAGATGATATCGCAATTGAAGCTCATATTGAAAACCATATTTAATATGAAAAAAAATGAACCTACAGTTAAAAGTGGTGAGTCAGAATCACAAGCCAACTATTAATAACTTTACAAGCAGCAATTCATACTTATTTTCTATAGTTTGCAATTCATACTTATAGTATGCTTATTATACTTCGTCTAACATTTAAATTGTTTTTATAAAATAATTTAACGGTCAATTGATTTTATTTGTGAATCAGATCTTATATTTGAATGTTTAAAAAATGGAGACTAATTTTATTTCTCAAAGTTATGTGATTTTATTATTATGATTTTGAAATTCAAGTACATTTGATAAAATTTGATTGCATCACAAGTTGATGGTGCAGAGTTAGAGATGGAGATGAAATATTCTAAGTATTTTTATTTTTGTAATAGTTGTTATTTTGAGAGATTTGATTAAAAAAATTTATATAATATAAATATTTGACTAAAAAATTTTAAATTATGAGAATTTAATTGAAAATTGAGTAAAATTATTTAGATTTGTAAAACAATTAAACCTATTAAATTATACGTCTTTGTAAATTCTCAAGTTTTCTATTATTCACTCATTTGTAAGTACTGGATGAGCCTGAAAACATACTCTCTAATCCAGGAGTAGGAAAAGATTTTCCCTCATCTAAACTTTTGGTACACGAATACAAATTATAACTTACAAAATTGACATGAATGAATGATCAAATTAGTCTCCAAAAATATATTTGCGAGTCATTTTGGTTTATAAGATTTACAAATTAACTTTTTAGTTTCTAATATTGTAAAATTTGAATCAAGTTAGTCACTTACTCCCATTTTTTATTACTTTACATTAGCATTTCCACTAATGTGCTATGTTAAATGAAATATTGATCACAAATTGACATTGTATATACTTGACATTCGAAGTGATATTGTCGAATAATAGGTTCAAATTATTAGCATATGTCAAATATAGTAGCAATGTTATTTTTGTGCAAAATTCATATTATAGTCTTTAATTATATTTATTTCCATGCAATTTTTAATTGACAAATGTTAAATAGAATGTTATTCTATCATATACATATCAATTGACATGACATATCAGTAAAATAGTGCCGACACATGATAACGGAAGAATTTGATTTTAATACAACAACAAAAAAATTTTAAAAATTATCATCAAATTAAATTTTTCCATTTATATAATTTTTAAATAGTAAATATGAAACTTAATCATAGTGCTAAAGTACCATCACCCATATTAATTTTTACATGGAGAAACATTACTGTGCATATATTTAATTTAAATGTCTAGTATAATATATAAAATATAGAGCTCTATATCCACGTATCCCAGGTAACAGACAGAACAGTTGCTAGATGTACTATTTTGCTGCCATTTGCGTTCGTGCTTATCCTGCGCCGCATTACATTGCCAGGCTCATTGGTTGGTTTTCAATCATAAATCCAAAAATCCAACACAGCATGTTCACATTCCATCGCACGCTGGCTGGCACTACCTTGAAGGTTCGAAAATACAATGAATATTTCACGAACATGGTTCAAGGAGCTATGAAGTGTTCTTTTAAAATATTTTAGTGAGATAATTCATGCTAAGATATAATATATATTCGTTACAAAGTAGGCCCAAAAAGAAAGAAAAACAAAAATGCAGTCCTAAATCTAAAGATTAATAATAATAACTAACTAATATATTATCATAACAAAAGTTTTTAAGACAATTTTTTATAGATTCAATGACATGTAACGTTTTTATTTTATTCAAATTGGTAGATGAAATTTTCATCTCGTACGGTTTCTAATTGAAGTAGTGGAGTAATAGTTGAATATGTTTTACTTATTTAATATTATATGATTAGATGATTATATAAAAATATTTATATTATTAATATATTAAAATTAAAATTATTGGACAGTATAACACTATATTTCATTTTTTTTATGGAGTACGGTCCTACAATAAAGTTAATTAAGGATGCATTGCAAGTTTACTACCCAAAAAAAAAAGAGGATTAATTAAGCCCAACTAATTTCAGCATCCTTAATTAATAGAAAATCATTAACATAAACTTAGATTATTCTTGACTCAAGCCATGAGAACTGGTTTAATAGTGGACGGTTTGAATAGTATGTATGAGATTTTAAATTTAAATCCCATTATAACCAATGTAATTTTTTAAGTAAAAAAAAAAATAATTCCTGGCCCAAGAGGAAAAAAAAAAAAAAACTTAGAGGATTCATATCCTTTTCTCAATGGAGGCCTCTTTCTCAAAGCTCATCATGAACAGGCGTAACTTGCTGTCTGGCTCCCTGATCAGAAAGCAAAAACTATTATCTTGCACGAAGAAGCTTTTTTTTTTTTTTAACGTGAAAGTGCTTCTTATATAGTAACTCCGAAAAAAAAAGGGCATAGTTTATTTCATGGATTTGATAATCATTGGATTCACACTTGATTAATATTACTTCGTATTTTTTTCATTTAAACTAATATCTTTGAGTCTAACTAAACTGAATTATAAGGGCCTGTTTTGTAAAATACAAAATCTTTTTTTAAATTTTTAAATTAATTTTAAAGATTAATATTCAATTGTTTTGTGTTTTTTGTTTTGAGATGAAGTGAAAAACATGATGGTATTTTTGTAAATATATTCTGTTATTTTTGCCCAGTCCTTGACTCTCGGACGAGTTCTTTAAGTGGGAATCAATAAGTTTGAGACCGTGTGGTTAAGGAAATTACGGTAATAACAAATAAAAAAAAAACTACAATTACTTTTAAACTCTTCTCCTCTACCTCCCATTCTTCTTCTCTCCCCAATCCCTACCACTTTTCCCATTTACCACACAGAGAGTGTCACTTTTTCAATTTTGCTGTCCCCATGACGACATGGAAACTCTCTAGATTTTACTTCAATTCTGTAAATCAAAATCCAAATAAATTAATAATAGCTGGTTGAAGAATTATTGTTACAACAAAGGCATACAACGAATAAAGTTAAAATCCAAGTAAACCGATAATACCCAATTGACGAGTTTTTGCAACAAAAGCACAACATCCCTACTCAACTTCTATAACCCATACACTAACACCTTGTTTGTTTGCTTTGTTGAAAACAGTTTTTCAATTTTTGTGAAGGAAAATCTAAAAACCCTGAAAATTGAAATTTGTGATTTTCAATTTTTCTTCCACAGAAATTGAAAATTGAAAACTGAAAACTAAAAATTAAAAACTGTTTCCAGTAAAATACACATGCCCTAAATGTTCCTTAAAATGGAAAAAAGTTACCTCCTTTGTCCAATTGGGTTTCCAATGCCACCCCCTTGTCAGCACCATCCTCTTCATGCATCCAGCCTCCTTGTCCACCGTCAAAGCCTTCCATGCGCTCGACGATGCCCCCAGTAAGAATGGGTGTGAATGATCAGGAAAGGGTTGGCAAGGGCAGTATAAGCCTATAAGAAGGAGCGAGGGAAGCGGCAGTTGAGGAGGAGACGGGGACGACGATGGGAGAGATGAGAAGTGACAAAGCTAGTAGAGAGGGAAACCGTGTTTTATGAGAGGAAGCAGAAGAGGGTAAAGTTGGTAATCACTTATAAAACTGTTTTCTCATAAACTCTACTCATAAATATAATTTCTTTTTTAAATAAATTTCAACCATCAGATTCAATATTTAATGGCTAAGATATTGTTATTGCAAGGTGTCAAACTTAGTTGACGCCAAATAAGAACTCGCCTTGATTCTCACTATACAATTTCCCCTTTCTTTCTTTTTTGTGCCCCCCACTATCTCAACTCTCACCTTCTGTCCTTTTCACCTTGGCGCCCGGGAATGTCATCCTCCTCTCATTCCATCTTGGTGTCTTCCTCTTCCTCTTCTTGTTCTTTAGTGGAACAACAAAATCAAACAAACCCAAATATGTTCACTTTCTTTCTCTCCCAACACACAGGCTCTAACCACAAAAGGAGAAAGAAAAAAAAATGTTATCAACAAAAATTGGATCTTGCTCACTTGAACTATCGGAAAATTTTGTTTCCCATTGTGAACCAGCTTTTGCCCATAGTTCTATTTGCCCATATTCATCGAAGAAGCTATAGACCAAAACCACCTAATCCAATGCCATTAGTGTGTGGAGTTGGTCATGATCTGAGCTTCCATTGTAAACAAAATCCACAACTGTTTTTTGTTTTTTGGGTTTACTATGGGCATATGATTTTATTTTGCTCTTGTAGCAACAATCAATGATAATGGGCTCATGACTGGTCTTCCTTCAGCCATGGTTTTGTATTGTGTTTCATGTTTGGAAGAGGTGATCTTCGATTAAAAATCATTTGCCACCAAAAAATTTGTTTGTTTTGTTATTTTTAAAAAATATTTTTTGAAAAATTGTTCAAACAGATTTTTTTTGTTCTTTTATTTTTAAAAATTAGAACAATTTTAAAAAATATAAACTAAAAATATTTCTAAACAGGTCCTAAATTGCTTTACATGTTGTATCTTTTATCTATTAATAAAACATCAGACAGAGACTTTTTTTAAAAAATATTTTTTATCAAATTACTTGACCTAACGAAATATTAATAATATCAAATTACTCGTAATTTAAACACGAATGAACTCAAAATATACATAACTTTTTTAGATTAAATAGAACAAGAACACTCAATATATTAGGAAAATTGTAGAGATCCAGAAACTTATTCAAAGTTTATATAATTAAAATGATGTGGTATTAACCTTTAGATGAATTAATGTGTTATATCATTTAATTTCATTCAACAATTACCATCATATCTATAAAAAATCCTATACATATTTTTCTAGATATATAACATTATTCTTATATATTATATGCTCATGCACATTTTAACAAAGTTTGACTCAATGACAATATTTTATCAAGAGTAAATTACATCCTCTTTCTTTGAAATTTGTTAAAATTCAACCGACCTTTCACCCTTAGATGAATAAAGTGAAAAAAGATCCACTTTAAATTTTATTAATCCAAATATAAAATCCTCTAATTTTACTCTCTCTTTAAAGTGAGAATTTTATTTGAAGGATCCAAATCCCTAGTTTTCTAACCTACCCTGAACCTCCCATAATTCATCCATTTTTTAGATGAATTATCGAAAATGCCTTTACCCTCACCTCACTAGCTTCCTCAGTATAGTTGGGTAAACGGATCGATCCGGTCCGTTTTAACCCAGTCTGCGACGGATCAATATTAAACGGATTGGACTAGCCGGTCCACTTCATAAATGGACTAGTATTTTGCCTAGTCCACGTTGCACTGCCTAAGCTCGTTGGTCTACAGACCAGTCCTCATTTTCGGCTTTTTTTTTTTCTTTCATTTTTTTTTTACTTTTTTAAATACCCTATATTATATATTTATATTTATACAATATATTTAATCATTTACATCACAAATAATTACTAAATATATTAGATTTAAATTTTATAGTATACAATTTAAATTTTAAACAAATAACAATACTAATTACTAAATACCACAAATATTAAAATCCAAGTGTTAATTTTTTCAAAATAATAACATATGAAGTACAAACCAATCAAATATGCATAACTCTTCCAATTATAAAAAATATTTAAACTACTAACTATCAAACACCAAACACAAATAAATCAAATACAAATACAAATATAAAAATAGTAAAATAAACAAACTTACCAAAACAAAAGTCTTAACACATCAAATTTAAATTATTACAAGTCCATCCATCACCATCAAGTACATAAATAAAATTCATCCATAAAAATATAAATAAAATATAATGTCCTTGCAAAATCCATCCATCAGAAAGATAAGGTAAAGAACACAAATGTTTCCAAAGTCCATTAAAATTATGGCTTAGTAACAAGCAGTGGGCTTAAAGTATTTTTGTTTGTGGCCTAATATTGAAATTATTTGTGAGCTGGAGGCTAGATACTAGAGCTTAGTCTCTGTGTCTACAGTATGCAGGTTAGGCAGGTTGGTCCGCGGATCCAGTGGGCCAGACCCGTTTAGCCTGCGGGCTTGGCGGAGCGGATCAGAAAAGTCTGTGAGCTGGGGGGTTAAAAATTTTCTGGTCCATTTTCATGCGAGTTGCGAGTTAAATGGGTTGGTCCGGGATCGCGGTTCATATACCCAACTCTATTCCTCAGCTCTTTCATTCTTACTCCTCTTATCTCTCTTCTCTCCGTCCTCTTGCTCAGCTACACAGGTATCATCCACACAAAATAGTTAAAATTCGTGTGTTTAGGAGAATTCTTGGATCGAATAGTGTCAAAGCAATGCCCAGTGATGGAAGGAGCAAAGAACTTGATTCATGAGTTCAAAAGTCATAAGAGGGTGGCCAACTCGTGCCTCTGAATCTATGAATTGGCAAGGTTATTTGCAGCGACACAAAATTGACCTCAATGCTCTCCTTCCCAACATCTCTCTCTCTCTCATATGACTTTAGGGATTGAGTTGAAGGTGCAGCCAACTCGTTTCAACACTTCATTTCTTTCTTTCGGTTGTGAAATTCAATTTCCCTAAAAAGGAAAAAAAAAAAAAAGAGGAGAAGAATAACCCAACTTTGCATGACTTCCATTATTTTTCTACAATTAATTTGGGTTTTTCATATGATAAAAATTAATTAATATGAACTTGTTTCTCTTTTGTAAAAACTAGTTTAAGCCTAATAAGTAATAACGTCACTGCCTATTGAAAGAATTGGTTTTGCATAAACAAAAAAGGAAAGAATTGGTTTAAAAATATGGTTTCACTAAACTTGCCATGCCGAAAGGAGGGCGCGGAGAGAAACAAATGAGTGAGTCAGAGAGAGGTGAGGTGACTATAGTGGCATTTTAGTAATCCATCCTAAAATTAGATAAATGAGGGTAAAGGTTCATTTAGATTCTTGAAATTATATGCTTAATAGCCTTTAAAATTAGAAAAATATCACTTTAGTTTATGAAATTTTAAAAAGTAATTCAAATAAATTCTTATACTATTTTTTAGAACTAACTTGATTATTTGAATTTTTTCTTAAAATTTCAAGAATTAAAATAAATATTAAAATGAATTACGCATACGGAAACAAATTTTTACTCGATGAAAGAGAGTTAGATTAGTATAAGTAAAAGAATTAAAAGAAAGGTAAGTTGAATATCAACACACCTGTTTAATTTACCCTTTTATCAACCAATAATAATAATAAATAATAATATCATTGTCGTGTGGGGCTACATAAGAGGGTGGTTCACGGCACACGGAAGCTTTGATGATGGCGAGAGTGATGGTTTCAGTGATCGAAAGGGGTACCTGCAAGAATTTCAATGTGTAAGTAGCAAGGATCTCAACAGGTTGTACTTGGATTAACAGAATAGTATGATACCTTTTTAGGAAAGTATTTCAGCTATTTACACTATGAGAGTTGTTAGATTTGCTTTCAATGAGCTATCAGAGATAATTGTTTTTGCTGACTCAGCACTCTTCCAGGATGTTCTAGAAGATGTAAAAATGTAGGCAAGATGAGGTCGAAATTCCGTGCTCGCCTCGCGCCGATGACATTGACCGGTGCTTGGGCCAGATCTCCGCATCTCAAGGTCGGGGTAGACCCCGTAACAATCATAATATACACTGAATGGTATTATAACTATATCCGTAACAGTAAGACAAGAGCTTAGAACACCAACCAGCTAAGAATATCCGTTTCACGAAAGAAGCATCGCGTTTTCAATAATGGGCAATAAGATTCTGATCCCAAAATATCCTTAAAAATGAAATGATGAAGACAGAGAGAGAGGTGGCCAAGAAAGTGATGAAGAAAGAAAGACGTGTGTATGATGACTTCAAATTCCGTCAAGGGGAGAAGGAAGGCATGACACGTATCCCTATAGACTCCAAAAATAAATAAAAAAATGTGAGCGGCACTCTCACGCTCACGCTACGCTCAGAGTAATTTCATTTCAACATTCACATTAGTGTAACACTGGCATGAATTTATATGAATGTGAAAGGGGTGATGCAGAAAATAAATTATAAAAAATATTGAGATCTGTATATTTTATGCATAGATTGTTTAAATGTTTATAAAAGTGTTATGTTATTTGTATTTATAATGTGTGGAATATTGTATCGACTTACATCCTATCTACTGTTGGATAGGACATAAACTTCATTTAAGTAAGGTCCACATCTCATCTAATAATAAAAAAAATTATAAGCCGAAAATGATATCCTGAATATAAATAATATTTTTTTTAAAGTAGATATTAAAATAGTAAAGTTGGTTCAGCTCACTAGCCATTCCAATCAATCAAACAAATTTTACGTTGGTAGCTGTCGGTCTATCTATGTGGTCTGGTCTCTCACTAAACACTTCCGGCCCTTGCTGCGT
This sequence comes from Dalbergia cultrata, assembly GCA_031216105.1. Lineage (NCBI taxonomy): Eukaryota > Viridiplantae > Streptophyta > Magnoliopsida > Fabales > Fabaceae > Dalbergia > Dalbergia cultrata. Next base: position 46,244 of record JAVHNL010000197.1, on the reverse strand, counting down.
TTGTTCCACCAGCATCACCGACTCTGTCTCTACTCCTCCGTGCCATCCTCGTTTCATTTATTATTATTGTTATTCCTTCAATCAAAGCCCTCCCTTTGAGATTGATATATGGGATCACATTCACAGGCATAGATTTATATAGCTCTCTTAATCTTATTATCTTCGTGTCATCATCATGATGCATTCTTTCAAAGACAAAGTATCAGACAAGATTTCCAATTTCTTTGCTAGTTCTCCCAACTCCTCCTCCTCCTCCTCACCCCACCCCCAGGTTGGTTTCTTTCTTTTTCTCCTTCTAAATACTTTCCCTTTTTTCCTCATTTTTCTGATCTGCATTGGTTGTCTTTGTTAATTGTTATCCCCCAATATTTTTTCCCCAATAAAAGGAGAAAAAAAAAAAAAGAGTAGCTTGATCGGCAGTGTTATTCTCTCCTTTTCACATCTGCAGATGTGCTTTCATCATCTTTAGGGCCCTTAAACTTAGATCTCGCCTCTGCAAAAAACAAAAAAACTGAATCTGGGTTTGAATGGTTTCATTAATTATCATCTGGGTAGGGGGGAATGTTAATGATAGTCTGAATTGTCACCGAGTGGGTATCCGTGATTGTTTTGCATTCACATTACATTAGGAAGCGGATTTATGGCCTTTGATTTGTATTTTGCTATGATAAATCTAGTGTGCATATAAACTGTTAGCCTGCGAGCTTCATTTTTTCAGGGATTTAATTAACTAGCTGCTACTTCCGGAGAATATAAAACTGGTTTTCTGAGCTATACACATACTTTATTTGTTGGGATTGGTTATAGGTAGATGATGAAACCTTGTGTTTGCACGGATACAGTTTTGTCAAAAGGTTACACTGTTGGGTAGAGATACATGAATCAACTACTTGTCATCCTTGGCTATACACAAACTAATGTTTGTTAGTTCAAATGAACTGCATTTCTTCCTTGGCTTAACTCCCTAATGGGTTTTGTCATGAACCATATCTTTCAAAAGCTTAATCTATCTTACCTTGTACTAAAATTTATCTTTTTATTTAGAAGAATAGGGGAAGAATAGGGGCAAGAGGGATTGAACTCTAGACCACTTAGTCACTGAAACTGATACCATTTCATGAATTATCTCTCCAAAAAACTTGAGATATTGGATAGAGAGACACATGAATGGTTTTATATCTAACGCAATTCAATAACATTTAAGTTTTTTTTTTTTAATGTTTCATTCATGTGTCATGTGTCACTACTTTAGGAATATGAACCGTCTGTGCTCAGCTTATCATTTGATGAATTATGGAAAGTAGACATGTGACAATTTTGTTTATGGGACTTCACTTTGCCAATGTTGCTCTTTGACTTTTTCTTGGCAATCCCGACTGGCTCCAGTGATGGTGTTTTTGTATTATATGTTGCTTTTGGTTTAGATTTATATGGGATTGTAGGGTCATTTTGTGTTACAAGGTGTTAATATCCTCTTTAATGGCATAGATTTTGCAACTATGTGGAATTTTGGCCCAGATGGGTCCAATCGATTGTGCTGTTTTGTGTTGCCTGTTATGTGAACTTTTTTAGTCTTTTAATAACTTTGACATATATGGATATTTAGTTGACTGATCTCTTTAGATCTGGAAACATTTAGTCTTATCACAATAGAAAGATGTAACTCTCAATTGGTCAATAAGCCTCGTTTAGAGTATGGTTGCCTTACCCATTTGCAAGGTGTAGAACCAAGATTTAATATTTTTTTGGCTCATAAATGTCACATACCTCTACTGTTTTCAGTGTTCACTCCTTTGTCTCATAGTCAGAGGACGGGTTAAACAGAAATATGATTACATTTTCATTCCATTTTGTATCCAAGTGATATAGAATTGAAGTTCAAAAAATGTGATACACAGGCACTGCATGATATGAACCTTTTGCTAACTAATTCTGCATGTTCCAAGTGGAAAAATGATCACCTTAACTTTTTTTTTTTTTTCCTTTTATGTTTCACGTGAAGTTTTTATTTGTGTAGGGTAGCCCATATTCTAAAGAGGGTAAATCGTGGTCATCATATTTTTCTCACATTATCCCTTCAATCAACTCTAGCGGATCCAGCACAAGCAAGCATCAACTTGATCTTAAACCAAATCAATCAGAATCTGTTACATATAATCATGAAAATTTTGAGTATCAGGATATTCCAATGGACGCTAATGTTGATTGTAATCCCACAAGTAGTGGCATGGATCTATTGAACAATGAAATTATTTATGAAGATCAGACCTCCAGAAGGAGCAGTAGCAGTTCTGAAGTTTTCGAAGAAGCAAATGAGCAGCAAACTCCATCTACTTCAAAGAAATCTCCACTCAACCTTACTGATGACTCTACTTTTATTTCTCCTGATTTGTATGAATTTTTTGAATCATGCCTCCCTAATATTGTAAAAGGACGTCAGTGGGTCTTACTTTACAGGCATCTTTGCTCTCTACTTTTTTCAGTTTGTGCTTTGAACAGTATTGTGCTATTGATTGGAATACTGATTTGATACTTGTTCTTTAAATTAAGGGCAGTACGTTGAAACATGGAACATCACTTCGAACACTTATTCGCAAGAGTGCTGAACTTTCCGGTCCTGGTTTGCTGGTATGGAAACCTTTTAGAGATACATATATGTTTCAATAATGGTGTTCATATGATATTTACTGGTTGCAGAATGCAGATCAGTGTATAAGTTCTTTTGCTTGACAATGGATTGATAATCTATTATGTTAAATGATTAGGTTGTTGGAGATATGCAAGGTGCTGTGTTTGGCGGGCTGCTAGAGTGCCCCTTGAAACCTACACCAAAGCGAAAATATCAAGTATGTTAGGTTTCTTTTTCATAATGAGAATGCTTCTTTATGAATCAACTTCTACATCTTGAAGTATGTTTTCATGTTTTCTACTGTGGTGATAGGGGACAAACCAAACTTTTGTGTTTACAACAATATATGGTCAGCCAAGGCTGTTTCGACCTACTGGTAAGGGTTCTCATTTTGCAAATGCATATATTTTGTTGGAAGATGTTGAACCTGAGACAACTGTCATAAACTGATGTATTGCCCAGGTTGTTATCATCAAGAGTGACATTTATGTGTGTTATTCGGGTCAAATATCTTTTTGTAATTTAGGCATCTCAGTTATCAATATTTTCTAGGACCTGGGTTTGTATGATGAGAAAGCACGTCAACTCACCATGAGAACAATACTTTTAAAGTGTAAAATATACATGAAATATGGCAATCAGCCTCTTAAATTTTCTGCTGACTTCCTGACAATCACCTCCTTAAGTTTTAGTAGCAATTGAGAAAGATCAGGCATTAATGTGTGATCATCATCTGGTATCAATTTTTTATACATAATGCAAACATGTGCTCTTCACTTTACTTTGAACCCTGTACCTTAGATCATTGGGGAACAAATATGTTCTTCACTGGTATTTTATGCTTTATGATAGTAATATCCTTTTAAATTGTTTCTTTGAAAAAATAAATAAAGAAGGCATTTTCATGAGTATGTCAATTTGATTTAGCACGTACCATCATTGTATTTATTTGGCCTGGTAGTTCACACATAAGGGGAAAAGGAAAAGAAAGTATTCATTGGTCAGTTGTTACTTACTACCAGGCAAAATGTTGGATGTTTCGGTGTTTGAGGCTTTGACAATTGACAAGTTAGGTTAATTGGTGGATGAAATTGCAACTGTTGGGAATCATTACTTATTTAATCTAATTCCTAAATCAGGAGAAAATATATTATCTTAATTGTTTTAACTTCAAGCTTGGGAAGTTGCTTACTTCTAATTTTTCTTTCCTCCTTTCGACTTTCTTTGAACTTGTGATGTTCAGATTAAATAAATTTTTGTGCAGGTGCCAACCGATACTATTACATGTGTTTGAGTGACTTGCTTGCACTTGGTGGTGGGGGTAATTATGCTTTGTGCTTAGATGAAGATTTGTAAGTATTTCAATAGTGCTGCTTAGTTTCTCTGAGTGCATTTTGTTATAGTTGAAGCATCAGTGGTGGAATCTCTTCCTGAATGTGCATCCTTGTGGTTGAAAAAGGTTAACTGGAACTAGTGGACCTTGTGACACGTTTGGAAACTTATGTCTGGCTCATATTCCAGAGTTTGAGTTGAAGAATGTTGAGGTAATGCTCTTATTATGGACATTTACTATCTAGCTTGCATCAAATTTATGAGTGGCCGTGTTCTCTTGCTGGTTGCTGCTCAATTGTTTTTTAGTTTTTTGTCATTTTTCTTCTGTGTGCTTTTTTAATGTCTCCCTATGCCCCTGCTTCACATCAGTAATCCAGAACCTGCCCTGCATGAAAAAGATGAAAGACAATGCAAACAAAATTTTTAATGCTTTCGTTTCTTTATGTATGGTATCAAATTCATGAGCCCAATCTTTTGTAATTATTTGCAAATATTGATGTTTCCTATATGGAGGATACTTTGAAGGTTTAAATCAAATGGCACGGAAGCCTGTTTTTTCTGTATCGAAACAAGGAACAATAAACTTCCCCAAGTTTGGATGAAGAAGTGGATTTTAATTTTTCCAACCTAAATGGGCAGGCATGAAATATCTGAAGGTTGATCATGTCAACTCCATATTCTGTGATAGTTTATTATATGCCATCATCCATTCATTTTGTACATTGCTTATATCTCTACCATCTTTATGGATTGTTCTACATTTTCTTGTTACTATGAAGTTACGATAATCAATGATTTATTCACTGTATATTTCTAATATGTGCAGTTATGGGGTTTTGCACATGCTTTCCAAGGATAAGATGCTTTGTCTGGATGTCCAAAAGAAACTTCTCCCTAGCCTCCACCCCCTTTCTCTTTTTCTTCTAGTTTGCTAGCAATTTATCCATAGTTCACTCTTTAGTGTACCCATTTTGTGAGGTTTGACTTCTTGCCCTCTAGTGATTGATAAATTGAGTGTCAGACAGACAAGTTGTCCCAAGTTCTTATCAGTAGATTGTATTTGTATGCTTGAAATTCCCTTGTGCCAAAAACGTTTGAGTTTGTGGGGTCCCAACTGCCAACACACCAAGGTTGTAGAGTAGAATTAATGTACGGGATGGAATCTGCTTACTAAAGCCATCAAGAGATGAAGCAGCAAGCAGGCTATTTTCCCATGGCATTAACTACAAGGCCAGGTGTAACATGACATGTTTGTGCTGTACAAATTAGTTAGATAAATGATAGAGGCAATTCATTTTGTGGGTGTAAAATAGTGGCACTAGGAATGGACAAATTTTTGCAAGCTGGAGCACATTTAATGCATCCTTTGCAAGCATGCACAACCGTTCAATTTAGGTTTTCTATATTACAAGAATTTCCCCTAGTAATGTTATCAAAATGGGCATGATATGATGACGATAGTTAGGTGAGAATAATGTTTGTAGCTGCTGGTTTCTGGTTATGAATTATTTCAGTATAGATAACTACAGAGTTTGCCAATGAGATGGTAGTTCATTTGTTACCGGCATGTCTAATCTTTTTGTGAGGTGACCTTTTTGCTTCCTTTTACCCAAATGCTTGCATCTCCAATGTAAACGTAAATGGGAGGCAAATTTTAATAATCTGCTTCTAGCTCTTCATGCCACAGTTGGCTCTTATTCTTTATGTAGCAGAAATTTATGAACGAAAGCCGTTGAACTTTTTCATCTCAATGTGTGCTTAAGGTGTGTTTTGATAACGGATAAATATATGAAGAAAATTTTTATGAATGAGTTTTATAACTAAAATTATATAAAATTTATCCATGAAATTTTTTTTATCATTCTTATCCCAGTGAAATACACTCATGGTGTTATATTCTATCTGTTTTTTCAATTACATTTGGATATAATGTTAGTCAAATTTGATACATCGCAGAAAAGCAAATTGGGTGAACGACACTGACAGCTTTTGAGATTTAATAAAATTATGTCACCTATTGATTTATGCTAAGGGAAGTGAGCTTTGCTTGAGTTGCTTACGATTCGTCCAACATGGATTCTTTATTCACCTTACACAACAACCCTCGTACAAAATTAAGAGGCAAAAAGGAAAAAAAAAAAAAATAACAAAACAAAACGATATTCACACTGGTTGAACCCTGGAGCGACGGTGCCGATCACCAATTTGATTTCACTTGCACTCATACTTTATGACATCGTGATCCTAAGTAAAAATAAAATGGAGTAGCATCTGAGCATGACAATTTCTCAAACATTTTAGGTGAAAAATGTTGAAATCAATAAATTAACAGTTGTGTCTTTAAATTGCAAATTTTACATTAGCCTTTGGAAATGAGCACTTTAAGGATCAAACAAACTTAGAATTCACCTGAGATTATAAAATGTATGTCAATTGTCTTCTCAAATATAGTATGTTTGATCGTTCACTTAAATCAACTTTGTCTTTAAAGAAGGAAATGAGCATGTCAATTTTGTTTGATGAGACATACACTAGTCTCTGTAACTTGTAAGGAAGAGTTTGTAAAATGTATGCAGCGAAAAAAAAAAACCAAAAAAAAAAGAGAAGAGAAGATGAATTATATAGAGATGAATGTAACGAAGCCCTTTTGTTTTTTGATATACATTGATAGATCAAACCCCACACCTATAAATTATATATATATATATAAAAATCTACTAAAGTTGTTCAAATTATAAATCCTCAGTTGCTTTTTTATGTGCTTCTATAAAAATGAGCCAAATGATCTTCTTTTGCCATTTTCTGATTCTAAGTGGACTATTTCCTTTTATTGGCTTAAGACTATCCGCTCTTAATGAGCTGGGATTTGAATTCTAAGAGTTAAAAGAAAATGGGATATGGGAAAAAGAAAAACTGAACACGTGCAAAGAAAATAATAGTAATGTATACCTGTAGGGCTAAATTAGTATTAGTATAATGTGTCTTAAGAAGCGAGTTAATAATGTCTTTTTGCTACTGCTATATACAGCAGCTCAACAATTCATGTGAGGGCCATAAATTTATCGTAAACATATATCTTATGCTCCACTCTTTCTATTTAAAGGAAGTTATCTTCTTTGTCATAAAGATCCATCACCAAAGTTTGGTATGCTTCCTCTATTTATTTTCTAGATAAAGGTATTTATTCTGTCTTGATTAACGTTACCTTCTCCCTTTTTTCAGTTAGAGTCCGCAAAATTTGGAACAACTCTATCCTTACTAGGGTAACATGATAGAATTCACAAGCACGCTTGTTTTGGGGATATGTGCAATAGATCTATTCACATGCGCATGGTATTTTCATTTCACAATTAAATTTTAATACATTTCTTTGAGTTTTAATTTTGATATATTGATAGTGCTGTAAAAAAGTCTTACATTATTAATCAATTATTTACTTTTATTTGTGAAGCTTTCTAATTAGTGAGTGATTGAATCAAACATTTTGCTGATATATGTTTTTTTTTTTATGGAAAAAAAAAACATTTTGCTGATATATGTTTGTGAAACTATCAATTCTTTTATTAAACAGTTTGATGTACCCTATTTAAGATAAGCCTGTCAATTAGGCCGAGTTAGTCATATACCAACATTTAGGCTTCAGTTATCAAATCATGTGAGTGGACTTTACTTATAATAATGTAGAAGTTGAATTTCACTAAAATTACCATGCAGCAAGGACCATGCCATTAGTGATCACTGATTAGATAATGGAACAGAAAGCTGTTTTCTGCCCACAAAGTAAAATAAAATAAAATTCGTTCAATAAAGGGTGACTTTGAAAAAATAAATGGTTAAATAGAGAGAATTAACAATAAATCCGTTAAGATAGACTTCTTGAAACTCTGGATCTGATCTCAGTAAACTTGATTTATATTACATAAATACCATACGTGACTGCTTCAAGAACCATTAATCAAAATAAAAGGTGTTATAAAACTAATATTACAAGGGACCAAAGAGTCACCAAACAGTGTTTGAAAATCAAGAAAAGTGCGAGATAATAATAATCCATAAATTACAAAAAGAGTATAAGACAATAATGATCTATAAAAATAATATATCAACTAATAAATAATATAGAGTAATATTTTATCTTGCTTTTAAAACATTTAAAAATCTCTTGAAAATCAAATTGTACATGCACTGAGAATCAAGCGTAATAATTTCCATGCAATTGGACTAGCATTCCTCATCATAATAATCACTATCCATGAAAATTTTCATCACTTTCATATTCATCCTTTTTTTTTCCTCTAAAACAGAAAAAAAAAAAGAAGATCATCATAGATTCATGACAATAGCAATGATTGTGAATAGTAATATAACTGTAATAAGGCTTGGTCAACCCAAAATCCAACTCATGAGGACAGTGCCACGTGTCACCCCCAGAGGGGGTTTGCAGGCAATTCATGGCCAAGCGTGAACCTCGCGTTGACGCCAGAGAGTGCCAGGCTGACGGCTCTAAAGGACAAACCCATGGCCCCTATATATCAACAAAACATAATAACTAATTCCTCTGAGTCTGTCTTTTGACACCCTCATACTCTCCATCATCCTAGCTAACTACTCATAAACTTTCTCCCTTTTCTATCTATCTCCAATTAACAACCAAACTAATCTTCTCTTATCTTCTGTCTCTTTGCTCTCTCAATTTCCTTACCTTAAATTTGTTACTATGATATGGAGTGTTCTTTATTTGCCTTGTTTTTGGTCACCATCATAGGTGTAAGAGGGTAACACCAAGTTATTGTTACATTTTGCACTTCATACGTAGTATAAACATATTAATTTATTAACATATATACATCTCCATAATACTTACATATATATTAGATTTTTTCTTTTTTCCTTTTCTCTTTGTGGGGTGCCTTGATTTTCATGTGAGAGGGGGATACATACATACATACATACATACACCATGTTGCAGGATGTTTTTGATCAGCCACTGCCACCACCAAAGGCGGAGCAGCAACTTCCCATTGTAATGCCCTCAAGCTATATACTCTTGAATCTTGATCCATCATGTGATGTTATGTTATGATAATGCATGTGCTCTAGCTAGCTTTTGTGTCATGTCATGATGTGATCTTAACCCAAAAATGTTTCTTTCTATGTGGGGTTGTGCGCTAGAATTTGTGAAACTATCACACAAATATGTTTTGAAAGTGGTTTATTTTTTCCTTTTGGAATCAGTCATATATTAGAATTAGGATCAAAGTCTTAAGTTGTTTTTGGTGTACAATTTTGTCATATCTATATTTCTCATGAAATGTTTCATGTGTGATGCACATGTTCTTTTCATGCATGGATGTTGGATTGTTTATGTTTGTTTTGCAAATTTGATTCTTGCTTCAAAGTGTTGAATATTATTTCTGATGGCGCTATTCCCGGAGCTATCAGGAAGCTAGAATTATTAGCCATTCTAGAAATCTAGAAGCCATTCTTCTCAAATTCTTTTTTCCAGGCTTCCATGACAATTTGCATGAAAGAACGTGTTCTTTTCTGACAATTTATAAAGTTGGTGAGAATAATAATGCTTGTTGACTGGCAATAAGAACGAATCACAGATTCTTTAAGAATTTCGTTTGGCCTCCTTTTTCTGATGTGGTCCTATCCAACCCTAGACAATGCCGTTCCACCAAAATGTGTCATTTTCTGAGAGCAAATTTTAAACTGCATATTTTAATCTCTTTCTGCATAATTTCCTTTGTGATAGCCATTTGACCGTAGCTTTCGATTATAATGGAATAAATAATATTATGTGTACAACAATAAATGTATACCATACACTTTATCACCATTAGATGTGATGAGTGGTTTCCACTTATCACATCTAATGGTAATAAAATGTGTGGTGTATATTTGTTGTACAATTTTATTGTACACATAATGTTACTCTAATGGAATATGTGTCTTTTTTTTGTGCTTGTCTAAGCTGTGTTAAATTTGATATTCTTATTCAGTTAGAGAAGAAGGAACTAAATAGTTCAAGTGTGTAGCATTATGCATAGTCTCAATACAGTGAACAAAAGTAACATAGCATGCCATGAGGTTCCTTCTCTGTTTTACACAACTGTCTATGGTACATACATTTGGTACCTTGGCTCCTTACATGTCACACTACTCACATGAAGGCATAGATGCACACATCCTTTTCAAACCATAAATATCCCAAAAATCCCTTTTGATGAAATTATTATCTATTTATGACCAAAATATAAACACAGCTGAATGGACCATGCAACTAACAAGATTTGTATGCAGAAATGGCCCACTGGGGTTTTGTACATTGGTCTATTTGGTTCTCTTGTAGAAAAAGGACCGGTAAATAATGATGAACACAATGATATTGACAGGCATGTTACTCACTATTTGATGAAGACATGTAATAAGTTTGACCTGATCAACAAAAAGAGAATTGGGTTCATGTTCATAATTAAAAAGAAAAAAAAGTGTAGAATCAGTCTTCTACTTGTGTTATAAAAGGCCTATGAAAAAATTATTGTGAGTGTGTTTTTTTTTTAGTTGTATTTTGTTAGCCATGTTGTTCACATTTCTTTTGTTACACTGGCTGCAGGAGGAAATTTCAAGCCCAATTAGTGATCGGATTTTTGAGCTTTGTGACTCAGAATTGTTCCCAGAGGCACTTCAGAATTCTGAGGTCACCTCAAGCTCAAATTGTTGCCTTGAAGAGAACTCCCCATATGCCACAAACAACATATCTCTAGCATTAGATGTAGAAAACAAGTTCAACAACAACAATAATAACAATAGCAATAGCAATAACACAGTCACCACCCCAAGTAGCACCACCACCACAAACAACAACACAACCAACAGTAGTAACCTCTCCATCATCTTTGACTCCCAAGAAGAGCTTGACAATGACATCTCAGCCTCCATAGACTTCTCATCATCCCCAGCATTCAATGTTCCACCATTTCTTCCAGTCACAAACCAGCAAGAACAACAGTTTGACTTCTCTTCTGTGCATCAGCAGCAGCAGCAGCCTCATCATCATCAGGTGCAACTAGCAGCATGTTCAGTTGTGGAGGGCTTCTCTCAGTTTCCCACTGACACTGTTGCACCCCTCATGGGGGCTCCATTGCCTTCTGTTTTTGAAGAGGATTGCATAACTTCTGTGCCTTCTTATGTGCCTCTCAACCCTTCTTCTCCTTCTTGCTCTTATCTCAACCCTGGCATGGCACCGTACATGCCTCCTGGTCCTCTCGGCACTGCCTTATCGACCGACCGTGCCAGTTTGTTTGGTGGGAGCATGCTTCTTGGTTCTGAGCTTCAGAGGCAAGAGCTTGAATACCAAGGAGAAAATGGTGGAATATATTGTACAGATTCAATTCAGCGGGTGTTTAACCCTCAAGAACTTCAGGTTTGGCCAATTTTCAATCTACCTTAGTTAAGTTCTCTTTCATTTCTATTTATTAACACTCAACAAACCAAATGAAAAATGTTCAGTTCAAATGCTAATATTACTAGGACATATCCATTTGAAAGGTAGCAGCAGTCCTGTTGTTAACAAATAACAATTAAGGAGAGGATTTGTCAGAGGTGTAAATTTTGCAAAAAGGATCATAGTCCACAAATTTCTAAGAAGCTGATGCCCCTTATAAGATAGATACTCATATCCATATCATAACAGTTGCTGGAATATCAGTCCGTTTATAATGTCACTTCTAAAAAGTAGCATAAATTTGGGCTAGTAGCAGGGAGGAATCAATTCTCTCAACAAAATTTGATTGTGAAACAGCATAATCATTAGAAAAGACCAACTTCACAGGTGATTCTTTTTTTACATCACTTTCCAGGATCTCTATCTGAAGTTCATAATATAGTTTTGTAGTGGCTTGCATGTTTTCCCGTTGTGTTGAGCAAGAAAATTAACTGTTTTTCTATTTGTGATTTCTTTCACAGGCACTTAGTACTGAGAGTCAGCAACTAGTGGCGGGAGCTGGGAGTTCTGCCACTTTGACACCTGAAATCTCAAACATGGAGGACTCTAGCTTCAAGGTTGGAAAACTTTCTGTTGAGCAAAGGAAAGAAAAGATTCATAGATACATGAAGAAAAGAAATGAAAGAAACTTCAGCAAGAAAATTAAGGTACTCTAAGCATCTCCCTTGCCACAAAAACAGTTACATCATCAAACAAACTTGAAATACTGTCATGTTAAATATGAATATGAAATATGTTAGTGTTTGGATAAGCACGTAATAGGTTCAAAAATCAAAACAGTTTATAATCAGAAGTTTTCTGAGACAGCTTTTTGAAAAAGTGATTGCTTCCCAATATTAAGTTGTTGCCAAACATGCATTACTTGCTAATGAACCACTTTCTCACTGCATTTTGTCAAGTTCAACTAATAATGCATGCAAATATGCAGTATGCCTGCCGCAAAACTCTTGCAGATAGTCGGCCTCGGGTTAGAGGAAGGTTTGCTAAGAATGATGACTTTGGAGATACTCATAGACCTGCAAGTAGCAACCATGAAGAAGAAGATGAAGAAGAAGTAAGATTCCTTGACAACATTAAATTATTAAAGCCACTAACATGACACTTTTTTTTTGTTCAATTTGCCCTAGTCAAATAACTCCCTATCACTTAACACCTTTTTCAACTATTTGCTGGTTTGATTCCACAATCCAACATCCCTTTTTTATTTGTACCTGCAGGTAGTTGTGAAAGATGAAGATGATATGGTTGATTCCTCAGATATCTTTGCTCATATCAGTGGGGTGAACTCCTTCAAATGCAACTATTCCATCCAGTCCTGGATTTGACTCAATACTTTGACTAGTATACCTACATTTTAGCTTCTGTAGATTTTTACAGGGCCCTGTCCCACTCCATGTTCTCCTATATGGGTCTGATGGATTGAGGAAACTGAATAATTGGGGTCCTAATACTATACCAATAAAAGGAAGAAGAAGAACACACACACACATATATATATATATAAAAAGTAAGCAACTGTATACATTTTTGCAGATACTATATTTCTCTCTTTACTTGTACCTACTACTAAGAATCACAAGTTGTATCAACCCATAAAAACATTTCGGTTGCCCCCATATACTAGTGGAGCTCATTGACGTAGTTTCTTTCATAATACTTAGGAACTACATTTTGAGCTGTTTTGTTTACAATGAAGGGCCTAAGCCCAAGCTTTTAAGTAATTTACTGGCTCTAGATATGTTTTGCTTGAATCTGATATGGCTCTGACCCAAAAAATAGATGATTTGGTTGAGAAAAGGAAAGTATTGGAGTAATCCCTCCCATGTGATTAATTATAGTAAGTGCTTTTTAATTAGTAAACAAGCAGTAAATTACACTGCTGCTAAACCAGTTCAAACTAGCATGGTCTAATGCAATATTGGGTGAGACGTCTCGTGCTGTTTGGACATTTGACGATTCTTAACCTTAAGTATTGATCAAGACTGCATAGAAAGGGTTGATTTGAGAGGAATGCTGGAAAAGGGGCAGAAGAATTTGGCCATAATTTGTTAGGATTTTTGTTAGATAAATCAAACTGGTAGAATCACTAATGAGGCTTGGTTGATCAAATGATTCAACACTTGTTTTCTTAAATAAATTAATAGGTTCGAGTCATATGAAGGAAAAAAAGTTATAGTCAGAGTAATTAGAGTTCAATAGGCTCAGAATACTTCAGATTAGAGAGTAAAAAAAAATTGGAAAAAATGTTCAAGCCTGGATATGGAAAAATCAATACTAAGAGAGTCATGTCTCATATGAATTTTCAATTGAAATTCTGACTTTGAATCAAATTTTAATTGTAACTTACAATTGATCATACCTAAGTCAGGTCCAAAAGATAGCTCATACATAGGGCTGTCCTAGTTTTTATAATGACTATTTAGATGATATTCTTAAAACGAGAGAGAATCATGATAAATAACTAATGATGCTTCTTTCTTTTCCTTCAAGAGCTAATGATTCTCAAATAACTAAGTTGGGCTCAGGCTGTCATCGATTGGGCCTGGGCCATCACCAACTAATTGCCCAGTTGACACAATCCAATAAAATTGGGACTCTGCTTTCTAGCAAAAGTCATCAACGTCATATTTTTCATTTTCTAAGAATTCCGAAAAAAAAATATTTTCTATTAATACAAGTTGGTCTTCTTCCATAATGTTACGCGAAAATGGTAGCACTCCCAATTGGACTAGCCACGCATTGTTATCGTAAAGTGGAGGGTCTCGTAACCCTAGAAGTAATCTATGAAAGGAACTTTCATTTTTCAATTATGAAGTACAGATATCGTATATACATTACATATAAGTTTAAGAAACCAAGAATATACGAATATTAAGATATATATATATGTGTGTGTGTGTGTGTGTGTGTGTGTGTGTGTGAACCTAGACATAGTATAGCTATTTAAGACGTGGTAATTACTAATTAGTGGGAGACACCATACTTCAATCAAGGAGATTATTATTACCAATACTTCACGCAAACAGAAATAGCAACCTCTCATACGTATATACCAGAGGCTTGATCTCCCAGTGATCCTTATATGTATTATTTTGTTCTAGATGTTACATGATTAATTTATAATATATCTGAGACAAGAAGTAAATTGACGTACCAGCACAAACGCTGTGTGTGATTGACATTTTCATTATTAAAATGTAATGACATGAATATATCTTGAAATGAAGGAGAACATGATTGAAATAGTTTACTAACTCGCGACATGTCGTTTTCTTCGGTTTGAAATCCGCCCCCTCCACATATCTATACTATATTATATCTATTAGGCTTAGACCACGACAATTAGCCTCTTGTGAATCGGACCCCAAAAAAAAGAAGTACATTAGATATGAATTTAGTTAAGGAAACCATGAAATTAGGTAATATTCATGAAATATGCTTTTTACGTTTCAATTTTTCAAAACGGTTGTTGGAAAGACGGCTCGGACTTAAATAAACATTTCTTTGCCGATCATAATCTAAAACCAACAATTGTGGACTTTATAAAATTAATATATATAACCTTTCATACATTATCATGCCTTTGAGTTGTTTGCTTTTTTGTCTTTTGGATTTTTTGGTTTTTAATTTTTTTGTCTTGTTATTCTTTGTGTTTTGATTTTTTTTTAATTGCTCCTCTCCCTTTTTGCAGAGTTTGAGGGTGGGGTTTTTTTATTTTTCTTATGGTGTATAAATTAAAGAAATCTTCATATATTAGATTAAGGGAAAAATTGCCCTTCTATGGCGTGTTACACACCATGTAATGGCGAGGTTTACATACGAATGGAATGTGTGAGTTGAACACCTCATCTGGAGCCAGATGGAACATCATCAAATCTCATCATTGACAACTTTATATTAAACAATTATTTTTTTAGAAATTTTGGACACTTTATTTCAAAAAATTAATATTTCATTAATCAAATATTACCACTGATGAAATTTTATTTAAAAAAATTATATTTTATTAACAAAATATTGCCATTGGTGACATTTGTATTAAAAAGTGATTTTTTGTGTGAAGCCCGTATTGAAAAAAATTGAGCGTAACTTGGGTCTCTCAACGTATCCCTTTTTTCTATTACTCAATGATTAGTGGGACAAAAAGTAAAATAAGATTTAAACTATGTGATCTTCGAGTTTAAGCCATTTGAGACAACATACCGAAAATTTAGGCCTCCTGGATTCAGATTGTTTTTGGTAAGAGAATTATTGTTGTTAAGGTGATCTTAGTTACAGATACTTCTAATGTAATGCCGATATGATAATTTAAGGTGTTAATCGAGTCACATTTCGTGCTTAATTTATTCTCGTTCATTTTGAAACTAAATTAGCCCTGGCAAGAAAATTTAGTAAGAACTAATATTAATTTGCTAATTCTAACGAATTAATATATGAACCAATTATATAGTCGAGCTTCATTATATAATTCAATATTTAGGGCTAGATATATTATTGAATTTCTAAACAAGCCGAGAACGTGACAAGCACGTGGAGCTAGCCTTGAATTTCATAGCCTCTCCTAATCACATTTTCGTATTGTCTAATCTCATCTTTGATTTAATTTTTAATGATAGTCGTGATAGCTAGAGCGATCAGAATGCCCAACCAACTATAGTTATAGGATGCTCATGAGTTAACTTTAGACAGAAATAGCATCTAGTTCTATACCTTTAGAATTATTGCCAAAGAGATTAATTGTATATCAATCACTTTCGTGAAAAGGAATACTTTTCTCAGTCAGGTGCCTCCCTTTCCTTCTTAATCCCTACAAACATGTGGCATAGAAAAAATGTAGAAAAATTGGTTTGACAGATCAGCGTCTTTTTAAGTTGATAAACAAAGTCTCATTGTATGTGCTTCCATAAGAGAAAATGGCAGGAAAAAAATATATACATGAACCAAAGTCTATGGCGATGTAGAGGGTAAATTAAAATAAGAATAAAATTTAATCAATTTTTATCTGTTTTTCTTTTCTACGTAATTAATTTTATTGAAAATCTAAAATACTTGTCTATATTCTTGCTTATTTGCCACGTATGCGACTGTTTGGATAAGTAGAAAACAAGAGAAGAAATTGGAGAGGAGAAAATAGCATGGAAAGGAATTTTATACCTATTAGGTCAATAGAAAATTGAGCGAGGAAAGGAAATTAAAGGTGGACCCATTGTTTTATGGTAAAATTATTATTTTATCTGTATAATTTATTTTTGGATATTAAAAATATAATTATATAAATGTCATTTCAACACAATTATGCTTTTGTCACTCTTTTCTTTTCAATAATAAAAAAAATATTTTCCTCTTCATTTTCACCTCTTTATCATTTTTCAGTTCATTTTCTTTCTTTCACCTCATTTTCTCTCCTCTTCCAAATAAATCATAATAAATCTCAGCACTGGAGAATAGAGAGGGTCCACACGGACTTCAGTGTACTACTCCACACACAAGTACCATTATATACTTGAATGCCTTTGTTCTTGGTGTGCATGATGATGAAGAGGGCATTTGGCAAGTGGGAATGAACAGCTCCATTTAATATTTCATTTTTTAACCTTTTTGTTTTTGGTCTTGCCTTTAATATTTCTTTTTAGGTCTGGGCCTTTTAATATTTCTTTAAATAAATGAAGTTGTCAAAGTATCCACCCAACCCCTGACATTTTCAGCTGACGATCCTCACTGGGCCCTTTGGGGCCTTCAAGGCTGGATTTCACGTTAACAACAAAATAGACTTCAATTAATTTCATAAAATAAGTCCTAAGTTAGTTGCTTAAAAGCAACTTGGCATGCTATAGGTTTTATACATTTCTTGGTTCCTTCATAGTTTTCAAACTTGAATTTCACTCTGAATCTTTGATAGTTACAATTTAGTAATGTATTATCATAATATATTAAAACCTCATTTTAATGGTTAATTATTTGAAAAATCTAATTCTTTTTATACAATATTACATATTCGGTTGTTAGCTTATAAATGCTTAATAAGGCCGATACTAGGTTAATTTTTTTTCTTTTGTCTTTAAATAGTTAATTCATTAGATAATACGGTGATGTTTTTTCATTTTTTCTCCACAATTGACTCCTACAAGATTTAAATATTAATCTTTCCTTTAACTATATAATCCGCTTATAAATTTTAACTCTAACCGAATTATACAATGCACTAATAAATTTGCGAATTAAATATGCTGAGTTGATTTCTTGTTTGTCTCATCAAGTTTTCCACATTAAACAAGTCAAAAGCAAAGGATTTCATCTTTGGTAGAAGTGGGAAGATAAAAAAGTAAAACCATATACATTCTACAATTTCGGCTTATAAAAAGGCCCATTTATGGAGGAGAGGTGATTTGCCTCAAACCAAAGAATAAAGGTCAACAATAAATAGTATTCAATAAAAAGCTTAGGTTGTAACGCCGGCCAAGAAATAAATAAACAAGAGGTATGAATATGATCACAATAAATGCAGTAATAAATGAACTTATCTGGAAAAAAAAAAAAACAAAAGGATATAGAAGAATAAGGAATGTGTCACACTGTCATGTCATGTGTGTAACAGTGTGCAATTGTACCCTTCAATGTTACAAGGTCAAGTGTTTGGTCAATAGGCATGCCTAAAGTATGTATGTAACTTGACCAAATGCCACATTACCACCCCAATTTTCTCTCTCCATCACATGGCTAAGAAAAATATAAAATTCAATAAATTGTGGTGTCTGAATGGAAATAAAAGAAAAAAGTTGGTGAAAAAGAAAATGGCAATAGCTGAAATATATCTGCAAGAGGCGCCACCTTTGGCTTTAGTGGAGTCACATAGCTATCATGCGCACCAGCTCATGAATCTCTCTGACCTTCTTTGTCAATCTTCTCTGGATTTCTTTATCCATGTTGGAATGGTTTGGGTACACTCTTTGCCAAAGGACATGGATCAATAATAACGCTTGATTTGATTTAATTAGTTTCATATGTATGTTTCTAAGTAAGGTTTTTGATTGAAAATTTATGAATAAGTATTGGTGTTTAAGAATTAACTTGATCCTAGTTAAAATTAACGGCAAATGATAAATTCCCTCATCTTCCCCCCGTTTGTCTATGAATACCCATCTCTTCTAAATGGACTTTGAGATGAGCAAATGAAGAGAAGATAGTATAACAATATTATGAATTAAGCAGGTCGACATAATGATTCCCTAAATTAAAGGACATGTTGAACAAATTTTATAAATGGAGGAGAGTTAAGACAAATTTTATCAAATTTCAAGAAAAAATCAGTATAATTTGTGTAAAATTATTTAAGATTTAATAAAATACTTAATTTTGATGGGTTACCAAAAATGTAGTTGACTTTTATATTTATTATTTAAAAATTATGTAAATAAAAGAATTAATTGAATAACCATATAAAATTTCTTAATTTTTTTTAAGAAAAATTTAAGTGGGAATAAGTGAAAGACCCCCCAAATTTCATCAAAGATTTTCAAGTGGATTATATATCGCTCCACAATAAGATTCTCATATTGGTAAGATGATTGGAACCCATGCCATTGAATAAAATATCTTAATATGATCGCTGCATATATTAAACTCTTTAATAAAACCTAAATAATAATGTTGGTTTACACATAAAAGGGCATGCAACAACAAGGAAGTGGGACCCTACGACAAGAGCATCCTGATTTTTAGGTGTGAAACACAAACACCTTCTCTCCTCAGTGTACTAAATTTTCAACCATGGGATGTGTCTAACGAAACCCCCCATGTTCATGCCTGCATTCTGCCACTGTTGGCTTTGGTATCGTTTAGTTAGTTTTTATTTATTTATTTTCTTTTTTATTTTCTTTCTTTCTCTCTCTATAATGGCGTCAAACACAAATACAGTTATAACACCCTTTTGTTGAAAGATTATAAAAACACAGTAGTATTTTGCCCTTGGAAGTACCTAGTATTATCATTACTACTTGTGGTGGTTGTGTTGTGCTGATCTTTGTTTCCCATGTGCTGACTTGGTTTTCTTCACCTTATTTTGTTGTTTATGTCTGTCTAGTGTTTCTCCATTTGGGTCTATTAGCTTAGCTCTCTTCTCTTTCCCTTGGTTTTGGGGTACAAAAGCTCATCTTTTTAGGACTTAAGCTAGTTGGGGTGTGAAAAATCAGCTACTTCTCTCTTCAGCTTGCTAGTGGGTTTGTGTTCACTTCATTGAGGTGCTCTTGTTGCCTCTTTCTGGATCCAGGTAATAAAAACAGTTAATTCTTTGATTTTGTTATTTTTTCTGCTTTTGTGTTTGTTTTTTGGCATTTGTTTGTTGGATTTGGTTATTTGTTATATTGGAGCACTCCATGCTTCCGTTTGTGAGGATTTAATTCAGTTAGTTTCTGGTACAAGATGTTGATTGAACCTTCCTTTTTTGGCATTTAAGGTTGTAAGATGCGGCAAGATTGAACCTTGCTCTTTTCTTCATCCTCACTTCTTTTAAAGGCTTTTTCCTTTGTCTGGTTTATCAAATAGTAGAGAGTAAACATCTGTTTTAGCATAACTGAGTGTACTATTGATTATATTAATTTATTAAATACGGAATTGTATGTTCTATGAGTCTCATAATCCAAGGTCATATGTTCTATGAGTCATAAGTATAGCTTAAGTCATAAATGTGTTAGGAATTTGTTCTGCAAGTTCTTATTACTTGTCATGAACATGGACTTATGCAATCTGTATACCTATGGATTGCACAATTTTTTTTTTTTATTTTGGGTTTCTTTTATGTATAGTTCATTCTAAAATTTGCATGTCCTGATATATTAGAAGATTCTGATAGTTTTTTGTTATCATTAGAGCAAAACTGCAGCAGTGCTACCTTCATATTTATTCTTTTGCTTACAATATTTCATTCGGTAAGTAACCCTTCTTATTTTTGGTTTTGGGTGTGTTTTTCAGGTTGTTGATCTTATGCTTCTTTATCTTTGGTGAAGGAAGATGAATGTGAGAGAAGGTTCCTGCCATTGATTCTGAATAGTTCACAAGATGAAAAAGATAGAAAATACAGACTTATGGATTCAAAAAGAGGGCCACGGGAAAAAGGACTCATTGCATACCCTGTTCAATGATAAGGAATTATCAGATGAAGACTCTTCAAAACCGCAGTTGAAGAAATTGATTAAAAGTTCAAATTCTCACCGGGCCGTAGTTGTGAATGCTATCCAATCACAATTTAGCAAGGTTTTCTTCAAAGATTTATTCCTCCGACATGCTCATGGAATGGACAATAGGATTCCAAAGCATATGGTGAGTGTAGATGAGAAGTATCTTCGTCGCTGCCTGGAATTCATGCATAACACTGCATTAAAAGCAGCTCAATGCAACATACCTGTAAGCTTCAAAGCCACAAACATGGTGACTTTGTCAGAAAGCTTGAATACAGCTAAATTTTTCAGTGGAAATGCATGTGATTCAGGACAGTTTGTCTTCGAATGCCCTGGGAGTGTAGTTATTAGTGCTAATGCTGGAGAACAGTGGAGTTTAGGTACAGTCATGGGGAGCAAGAGTATGATAAATATATTGAATAGTGCTCTTCTTCAGAAGTTTGGTGTTTCAGATAGAAATGACAATTTGAGCAGGATGAACTTTTCTGATGGTAAAGTATTGACTTGCTATGATTTTATGGACTCTCCTAGTGGTTTGAGCATTTCATCATCACATAAACCAGAAAAGGAAACACATTTGGTGCGAAGTCATAAGTATGGCTCCATTCCTGTTCATAAAAGGCTTGCTTCTACATCCAGCACCACCTCTACTTGTTCTGATTGGTTGTCTTTGGCTTCTTCAATTCTTTCCCAAGGAATGATCCAATGTACGTGGAATCAAGGCATTCCTCATTTTGTTTTTAATGCAGATGATCAGAAGGAGATCTATGTAGCAGAATTGATTAAGGTAGACTCAGCAGATGATAAGTCTTTGGACTATGTGTACCGATTTCACTTGAACAAAGGTGGCCAAAAGGGTCGTGAGATTCCTGACAGCAATTTGAATCTTGTTGGTAAGATGAATGTGTCCACAAGTTTCACCCTCTGCCCAAACAATAGTAGAATAATGGAAACCGAGTTCACCTTATTTGGTAACATGGAAATTTACGACAAGGAAATGCATTCATTGGACCATTCTCACAAGAAGAACAAGGGGCTCTCGAAGAAGGTGTCAAAAGTGTTCAAATCTAGTCCATCATCAAAACGCAGGACACTATCAAAGTTTGGTGGATCAAGTGCCATTGAGGAAAGTTGTCCATGGGAGCCACATGCCCTTGGTGGGACCAATATATTAGAGACAAATGTTCCTCCAAATTTTGAGTTGGCTGCCATTGTGGCAAAAGACCATCTTCCTTGTAATAGGCCAGAAAAAGTAGGTGGCTGGGGTTTAAAGTTTCTCAAGAAATCTGGAACAAAGCAAATCACGCTGCCTTCTGAAAGTTGTAATCGAAATAATGGTGATTGCTCAACAAGCATGAGCATTTTGATTCCAGCAGGCCTTCATGGTGGTCCAAGAACCAGAAATGGTGGTCCATCCAGTCTGATAGATAGATGGAGATCTGGGGGCCACTGTGACTGTGGTGGTTGGGATGAGGGATGTCCTCTGACAGTACTTCAGAGAAGATCCAGCAAAGCGGAGGTTCCCTCTCAAGTAGATACACAAGGCGAGTGCAAGTCAGTTGATTTAGTTACTCAGGTCTGTTATCTCATATTCTATTATTCTTCTTTCTCTATTCTCTTTAAATAGACACTGTTAGTTATCTTTTGTAATCAGGCAAAAGAGTATGCAAACTATATGAAATGGTTTTCTTTAATTGTGCTTTTCTTGTCCGTGTTCCTACTTAAAACATCAAAGTTCCTCTATGACTAGCTTCACATTTGATCTCTCTAGTTATATCCATTACTGACATTTTCATACAACAATAACAACAACCACCATGCATTATCTGACTCGGTAGTGTTGGCCGTGTGGATGTTGGATACCATTGGGCTCTATTAGAACCATTTAGTGATAGGGACACAAATTTTTTTATTGCTAAATTTGATGGCCACCTATGGTTAAATGTAATATTCTAAAGCAATCTGTCTCTCTAGTCTCAAACTCAAGCCAAAAGCCATTTTATATTGTTATATTCTAGATATGCAATGCATGTATCTGTTATCCGGTATTTACTTTCTCTGCTTAGTAAACAATTCATAGCTATTTATCTAAGTATCCAATGAGATGACCATATGCCTCATATTTCAGGGTTCAAGTGATTTCAGCCCCACCTTGAGGATGGTAAATGTTCATGAAGGTTTATATTTTATTCATTTTCAACCAACCCTGTCTGCAATACAAGCTTTCTCCATCGCCGTGGCAATTGTTCATGCGCAAAGTCCTACTCTTCGGCCCAATAGTGCATAGGAGCTATGATGACTAAAGTAGTAGTTTGAGGTTATATAGCAGTGATAGTACTCTTACTGTATCATAAAAACAATTGAAAAGAAATTTAGATTTTTTTATACATTACTGGGTTTTCATTCCTATGTTTAGGTTTGTTATTTTTCATACTGTCAGATGTTATCTTATTTAGGAGAATTAGTTGTGTGTCCTTTCTCACAATTCATAGGCAAGAACTTTGTAACCATCTTTTTCCTCATTCTTTTTTGTCAAAGGGGATAGAATGTAAAAGGGTTTGTCGAAGAAAATTTGGTAAATTGTAACATTGAGATTGGGTTTGATATAGTTGTTGATGAGAAGGAAGTGGAATCTGCACATGATCTGAAGAATAATTATTTGATAATAGCCATTTAATAATGGATCATGAATCATGAGACTTTGATATAAGCATACTGGAGATTGTTTCTTTCAATTTCTCTTGGCGAATGAATCACAGTAGTCTATAGTGCCAACTGCCAACTTTTCTTATTAAAAACTCTCTGCAGTGCTTATTTTACAAAAGTCCTGCATGATCCAATTGCGACCTGTATAGCATCACCTGTTCCATGTAGAATCTATTGGACAACAATAAGCCAGACCACTCAATGGCTATTTGTGTGTATAATTTGCATGCACCTTGCATTCAAATTTTACAATGCTGATACACCTCTATTAGTTATTTTGAATTAAATGCTTGCAATTGCATGAATGTCTTCTTGCACATTTTATCTTCATCTTAACAGCTTTTCCGTTCCAGAAACTTGTCTTTTGATAAGACCAGGAATGGATTAGGGTTCTCACTTCATGGCCATCTCAGCAAGGTAAATGCTTGACATCTTCTATAAGGTGTGATTACTGATTAATATTACTATGTTTATATAATTTTCACTGGCAGGTAGTGGCAGAAGGATAATACAAATGATCCTGGTTAATTACCAGTTAGCACGTCAATTAAAAAGAAGAGAACAAAAGAAAAATGTCATATATGATCTGATAGGAAAATTATCCATTAAAAATATGTTTATGGAAATAATAATTTGAGCTTAAATTAAATATAAAGTCCCTCATTACCTGTTTCTTGATGTGTATTGCATTTGCATATAAGCAGGTGGTATACCTATGTGGCGGTGTGCTCTTCCTTTTATCTTTTTCAGGTGAAATCATATTGCACCTGAAGGTTAGTTTGAAAAAGTAGATCTTATTTTGTTGAAGCTGCAGTTGTTGGTTTTTTCTGTGTCATGTTCTCACCTTGCAAACAACTAGCTGTTTGTTTTACATATTTTTATTATTACTTTCTTGCCTACTCTTCGTACAAAAACCGCTCTGCTCCAAATGTGCCATTGCAGAATTGAACAAGAAAATTGCTTTGCAATAAGAAACGAGTTTGTGACGAATGACATGGCCAACCCTTCACCAGTCATTCCATCCCGGTTTCTGTCAAAGATGGACTGAATTTTCAACTCCTTTCATTTTATATTGCTACATTATCTCTCGTATTAAATTCGTGAAAAGTGCTTCATACTGTTTAGACAGTATGAAATATTTTCACGAATTCAATATCAATAACAATGTGGGAGATTTAGAATGAAGAATTGTTATGAGTGAAACTGTTTTTGATGGAAGACACAATAACTGATTCCACGTCATTTGTCATATTTTGTTTTTCGTACTATTAATCAATTTTCTTTAAAATAAGTAAAACCTAAAATTTTTATGTTCACTGTAAAGGTGCTTTAGTTGATATTTCAGCATTGAGGACATCATGATGAGATTCTTGCCTGTAGTGGTGCTGTGGTGGTCATATGATTGTTGCACTTTACGTACTTGCATGCTTCCCAAGGACAAACATATGCCTTTAAACTGGACACATTATCAAAAGTAGACAAGAAGTCCTTTTGATTTTGATTAAGCATATATTGGATTGATACTGGCAAAATCACATCCAATTTTTATTATCTTCATTTGTGAGTACGCTATTTCTTTATAAAAATGGTGCTTTTATTTGTCTATATTCTATACTGAAATGGCTGCTCTCTGATTGTTTGTGTTGTGTCTATCTTTTATGCAGATTGATTTTTATTGAGCATATATTGCTTGTGTTGAGCTAATATCTGAATTATTATAGAGCTTACAACATGAAACTAGGACTGTTTCATTTTCGTTACATTATTTACAGGCCAGATTTCTGTCCTACAGAGAGGACTTGGAAATTGCAAAAAGCATAAATGGTGCCTAAATAGCATACTAATAGATGACAAGTTGACCCCGATTTCTATTAGGCAGCTATGTTGTACGGATATGGGTACGAGCATCCTGAATGACACGAGTACGATACAGTGATATGGTATAAATTAAATAAAGATATGTAATATATAATTAGGAGTATCTAAATATATCAGTAAATTATCCCATGCAATATGTATCTGGGACAAGTACACCAACTCTTTGCTATGTAACAGAGCATTGTAGCTATATCTGCAGACAAGCTTCCTCATTTATTGTTTAACTCGAAAAGAGAAGAACTAGAGGGGCATTGTGGCTCTCTTGCTACTATCATGCTTACATAAGCCTGATCAATATGTTGGAATCGCAATGCAGCCAAGCCAACCTTTCGAGTCAGTGTGTCTAGAGTAGGGGTGTTAGATATATCATTGACTAACAATTATCTCTTGTGGAATTATTCCAAGAATTTGGTTCTCATAGTTAGAAAATCAGAGAATTAGATATTGAAGAAGTCAATAAGGATCTGATTGATGCATTTGGTAGCAGTTAATATAGCCATACAGTATATGAAAGCAACTTTACGACTCTAGCCTAAGTATTTGATGACTAGTGGCCGTGTGAGCACGGGTGAGAATTACAGCAGCCATAATCAACTCTTCGTCATCTATGTATCAATGTATTAATTTGATCCTTCAATAATAATTATGCTATTAGTTTCAACCTTATGAACTTAACAAAAATATGGCATAGAACTAATTAGGTCTCAAGTCTCACATGTATCCTTGGAAAAATAAGTCAAGTTATCTATAAATAAAAAAGTGCGATGTCCCATATATATCATTGGAAGACTAAATAGACATTTAGTTTTAAATGTAACATGTGGCATGGAAAATTAAAATTGCATTGATTTTAAATTTAATGATAATATATTTTCAACGTTTTTTTCTTCTCACATTAACATTCACACGAGTTTTCATGTGATAGTAAAATAAAATAAAAAGGTTATAGTCTATTTTAAGGATTTTGGGATGGTATCAATTGCACTACAACTCATTTACATCTATATTAGTAACTTAGTGACATGATGTGAAAAAAAATAAAAACTTTAAATTTTAATCTTTAATACCATAGTTTAGACGCTCCGTAACAACTACCCTACTATTCAGCCAAAATTGACAACAATAAGACTCATCTTTCATCCTATTCAGTTAAACAGATGTAAGAGTTTCGGTTCAATTCTTGGAGAGTCAAACAACTCTAAAAAAAGATTAGTCTCCTTTCCTAATAATATGAAAAGGAGAGAAAGGGGGGGGGGGGGTACCCTTTACAAACAAAAGAAATAAAAAAACCTTTGATCTAGTTCCTGAATATTTATTTCAAATATTAAACAAACAAATTTGGAACGCATGAATATATATATATATCAACAGATAAGCCAATCTAAGATGAAAATCCATGCATGTTATGTTTGTCATCTCATATGCAAGTTTGTGGCTTTCAAAGGCATCTGGTAGGAATGTCTACGCTCGTAATGGAGTTTTCTTATTAATTTAAAGTTTTTGCCAGCCATTGCAGCAGTGATGGCGGTGCAGATCAAGGTTTGTAGCAAATATGGACCCTCAGACCCATGTGGCCAGATCACAGTCTTGATCCATTGCATACATAAAAGGAATATTCGGGTCCATCTATCTCACTATTCTTCACAGCTACTTTCATGCTGTTTCTTGTCAAGAAGAAAAATGGGGAAAACACTTGGCTGCTGTTTGGTTTTCATATATTTTTTAATTCCTTTGACAGTTGCAGATTGGAACATATTGAATCACAGGAAGACACATAATCGATTGAAGATCAGCCTGAAGAACTACTGTGAAGGTTGGAGGATGAATGTTGAGCAGCATAACATTAGAGGTTTTGAAGTTGTGCCTGAAGAATGCACTGACTACATTGGAAAATACATGAAGTCGACTCAATACACAGTGGACTCTGAAAGGGCAACTGAAGAATGCTTGGTTTATCTCAGCACCGGCTGCAATCTAAAGAAAGATGGCAAAGATGCATGGATTTTTTATATTGATGACACTCTGCTTTCAACAATTCCTTTCTACAAGAATAATCTATACGGGTAATCCAAAATCCAAAATCCACTCTCATCTACTGGTCATTTTGTGCTTATTGAGAGTGGATCCTCTCATATGAGAATTTCACGTTACCTAGTTATTTATAGATTTTCATTATTGATGAAATTCTATCATAGGACCTAGGTTAAGCCCATCTTCCTAATTAATGATAAAATCAACACATAAATAAGTCATATGAGAGGATCTATTCCCGCTTATCTTTCCCTACACTTGTTTTCTTGAAGCTACCATTCTGACTGATGACCCTTTTTGTAATTGACAATAGGGGAAAGAAACTGAATTTGACTTCTTTGGAGGAATGGATGAACAAGGGCAATGCCCCTGCTCTTGACTACTCATTGAAATTCTTCAACGACCTTAAACCCAGAGGAATCCAGATCATCTTGATTTCTGCAAGGAGGGAGCATCTCAGATCTGCCACAATTGACAACCTTGTCAATGTTTGTTATCATGGATGGAGCAGTCTTATCCTGAGGTTAGTACAATGATGCTCTCTCTCTTACTGATCTCTCACTACTATATTCTCTTTGCTCCTCAATACCTTGCTTAATCTTTTGTTTTGTTTTTTCTCTATGCAGAGACTCTGCTAATGAGTTGGTATCCGTGGAAAAATACAAGTCTGATGCCAGAAAACAATTAATTAACAATGGCTACCGCATTTGGGGAATTATAGGTGACCAATACAGCAGCATTGCAGGGCCTCCAAGCGGCATAAGAGCATTTAAACTTCCAAATCCAATGTACTATGATGCCTAATGTATTATCTGTTGTAGGTGCATTACTTCCTCACCATTTTAAACTTCTAAAGGTTGCACCATTTTAAGGACTATTATTATTATCATTATTATTATTTTACATGCCATCTTTCACATCTTTTCAGTCTTAAAAATAAAAAATCGACAGTTATCAACAATTGTCATTAGCTTTATTGTGCATTTTCTTTGAAGGGGAATAAAAGAGGAAAAGAAGAAAAGTTAGGGCCTGTTTGCTTTGCTGAAAACAGTTTTCAGTTTTCAGTTTCCAGTGAAAACTGAAAACTGTTTCCAGCAAAGCAAACAGGCCCTAAAGATCTTATTTGCTCACAGCATTACATAGCTTTGTCAGAATATGGAGACTGACCATGGATAGGATACAACAGAAGGCATTCTTCAGATACTCTGATTAAACCAATTAACAAATAAAATTTTGGAACTCCCACAAATTGGATAATCCGATGCAAAAATAAGAGGACAAAAGCAACTAAAGCAAAGGATGAAAATAAGAGGTGGAGTTTCCAAAGTAATGCTAGTCCTAAATAGTAAAAACATTTTTAAAAAAATAAATTCTGTATTCTGTTGGCCAGTTTTCACGGGTTAAAAAAAAGAAAAAAGAAAGCAAAATGCAAACAGGGTAGATCATCTGCTTAGTTTCAGCTATAACCAAATTATAAATAGTTGAAGTGCTTCTGAATTTTTAAGGGGTGTTTGTAAACCATCTAGAGGTTGAAATGTAATATTCTGCATTGTTCATCATTAAAAAAATAATGGAGATAAAGTATAATTTACCCCATTTATGATCCGTCCCATCCTGCACAATGCTTCTGAAGAAATTTCATGCATCAATAAAGCAGCAAAAGAAGCAAGCATTTAGATCTCTGAGAGAGTGAATGCAAAATGAACTGTGGAAGTCTGTAACTAGTTGACAATACCCCATTAGCATTTCCATAGAATTTCCAACAAGATGACCATACCCCATTCTTGAGTTAAAATGTTAAAATGATGAAACAAAACAATAACCATCATAACAGAACTCAGTATGCATACACATTGCACTGCCTAAATGCACCTATCTCCTATGAAGACTGAGAAGAGAGTTTCAGGCATTCACTCTGGCACCTCTTAAGGCAGATGTCATTCCAATTAGGTACTTGATGTTGGTTAACGCAAACAGTGCGGGCACAGGCATCAGCACATGCATCAAGGTCAGACACACCACAGACAGTGACACAAGTATCAGGAATTGGGTCTTTCGACAATGAGCCAACCTTCTTCAACATCCTCTTTGACGTACAGACCCTTTCACAGACAAAGATCTCATCAGAACTCCTTTCTCTTCCCCTTGCACTCTTCAACCGCTGCTCTTCTGCACGGCTTTTCTTCACCCTGAAAGCTTGTCCTGCAACAATCACAGGGATTGCAGCACCCAATATTGACCACCAAATTTCCCCCATCTCTAATATACAACTTCAGCTGCACTTCTTCTATCTGATATGCTCCACACTCTTTAAAATAAAAACAACGAAGACCTATGAAACTTCTGATTTGAGTTGTTAATCACAATTAACCCCACAATAGGTAAACAACAGAAAATTGCAAATACAATTCCCATAACCAAAATCTTCAACATAAATCAAATTTCTCAAATTTAGCAAAGTCGAGTGCACCAAAGATTCGTATCCCATATCTCAATTCATCAATGATTAGGATTTTGCTCATCTACAGTGACGAGGTTGGTAAAGCGAGAAAGTTAGGGCTTAATCACTCTTAGACCATTTGGTGAGACCCATACATAATGGAAATTATTGATTTAATGGTGATCAACTCCTTACTTTTTCAATTTACCAACTCCTCAGTTTAAAGCAGCCAAATCCCAACAATCAACATATGTATGCAGCACTGAAGCCAGTTATCAAACATTTGAAGGCTTGGAGCCAAAAAGAGAAAGCCTCCATTCATTACAAAACTGATCTAGATTTAAACATAGCTGGGTCTTTGACCTCATTATGCATAAAGAAGTAGCTTTGATTATTTGAGACTAACCCTTCGGTTTATATTGCTGCTAAAATACTCTAATAACAATCATTTTCATTCACGGCCTAATCTTTGACTGTTAAAGTGTAAAGTGTAACTTGCTTACCACTGCACTCAACTTTTATTTGTTAGCGTTTGTGTGTGTGCATGATGCCAAGATGTGTGGTTTGGTATAAATCAGACAGGTCAGAATTTCATGAATGAATAAAACATTGCATTCACAGTTAACAATCACAATTTCTAACGAAAGCCTCACAAAATCTCCCAGATTAAAATCTGCAAATTCCATGCTTCACCTAGCTCACAAGTACAGCAAAAACAAATCCCAATTTATTTATTTATTTATTTTTCCAATTTTTATAAATTAGACACTGTGGTTCCAGTTCCACTCCTGACTCCACCGTAGTTGAAAACCAAAACAGAAAATCTGAGTAAACCGGAGAGAATATAAATGATGATATATTAAAATGGAGACAAACCAACATTTAAAAGAAAAACAAATGAAATAAAAAAAAAAAAACTGCGAAACACGTTGGAGAGAACATGTGAATTGGATTGCGCATGGAATTGAACGAAAGAAATAAGGGATTACATAAAGCGAAGGGAGCATATGATATGAGCCTGTCTCTAAGAAAAAGGAAGGAAGCGTTACTTTACCGGCGGCGAAGTAATACGCCGTGCTGTGCTGTGCTTTCTCAGTTTGGTGAAGGCTGATCCCACGTCGAGCACAATCAACAAGCGAGTTAAGACTTCAGATCTTGGTACTAAGCATATCACACTCTGTTGAATATTCATTTTAATCTTTATTTTTTATTTTTATATCATTTTAATCTGTCACTTTTAATGAGTGTCAACCTAGTCTTTTATTTTATTTTTATTTAATATTTTATTAATTAAATATTGACAGATGATATTAATATATAATTTAAAAAAGAATAAAATTTAAAGTAATTTATTTTGATATTTAAAATTATACAAAATAAGCCATTTTATAATTTAGAATAAATATTTAAATAATTCATTTTGTATGATTTTAAACATCAAAATAAATTATTTTAAATTTTATTTTATTTCAGGTAACATATAGTATATTAAAGTATTACTTAAATTACTTATCATCATTTAATTGATAGAATACTAAATAAGAGTGAGTTGAGAGAGTAATTTGACTCATTTTTTAAGTCAACGACTAAAATAACTCACCAGTATAAAATGGGAAACTAAAATAAACCTTAACTCAATTTTCTCATCTATATTGGATGGAGTATGAATATCATTTAAGTAAGGTTCAAATCTTATTCAATGTTATATAAGAGGTGAGTTATCTCGGTATCTCATATCAAACGGGTGCACATAATTTTTTTTTAAAATTTTTATTGATGAAATTGTAACTTTTTTTAATTAAATTTTAAATAGAATTTAGTTTCAATGAAATGATCCACTAACTTACACGTCTAGTTAGAACACTTCCTGGTTAAGAAGTGATTGAATCAAACATATCTAGTTATATAACAATACTTACTTGAACATTTATGTAAAATAATCTTATATCAACAATGTGTTCAAATTAAACCGTTTGAAATATAACAGAAATTTTTTTTCTGTCTAAACTAAAAATATCCAAAATCTATAATTTCGCAAGTAGTATGGTTTGAATTAAAAGTGCATTTGTTTCGGATTTTAGAGTAAAAAATATTAAGAAGTTGAAATTTTATATATAATTGAGAAAATTGAATACCGATCTTTTAAGATTTTTATTATTTTTAAAAATGATTCAAATTTATAAAAAATTTGTTTTCTTTTCATACAAGAAAGTTTAAGATCTTTTTTTATTGAAAACCTCAATGTATAAATTTATTATAAATTTACACATGAAGTTTAAAGATAAAACTCATTCATAAAAATATTTTCTTCATTTTTACTTCGAATCTAAGGTGTTCTGACTCAAATTTATTGACCCAAATTTGAGTTATAAAATTTAAATCGATAAGTTTTGAGTCATGCTTGAAATTGGTCCAACTTGATTCACATAATTCAGTCTCTTCTCGTTAAATCTCACACTAGAAAGATCTTCTTCTAGTCATATCTCAAAATATGAGTTTATTTGACATCTAAAATTTGAGTTCCAACACTAAAATATGTTTATTTGATATCTAAAATATGAATCCGAACTACAGAACTCCAGGGCAAGCAAATGGATTTGCATTGGCCAAGTATGTGTTGTGTTGGGGATGAACAAACATTGTGTTACGAAAAATTGATAAAAACTAGCTAATCTAAAAACTAAAGTTAAACAAGACTAATATTTTTTTTTTCTTGTTTCATTTCATATCAAATAATTATATATAAAGAGGGAAGAATGTATTCTAGAACCTTCAAACTATAAAATATTCTTAACAAATATCCTTTCTCATCGATAGCAACCCTTATCCTATCTCTAGAATATTTCTAATAATTATTCTATCGTAATACATTGTATTGATCATTGTTATTCATTAGTCATGATCCAAACCATGCCATATAAATGATCCCCCGCCAAGTGTGCAGATTCAGACCTTGTTCTTATTTAAATTCTGAGCATTGTAAGGGACCAAAAACAACTAATAGTAAAATTAAGAGGCTAGAAGTGTAAGCAATTGATCATTCTCTTTTGCACCTCTTTATCACGTAAATACTCATCTGGAACTTGCAGAAACTAAACAACACTTTAATCTAGATGAGCTAAACACAATAGTAGCATTTCACAGACAAGGAAATTTATGGACTATATATTACACGAACATATAAAACAAAGTCACATGCTGCTACTGCATTATTGAAACGACTTCATTAAAACCAACTTTATTATATGGGCCAATCCCATACCTAAAGGCACTAACAAGTTTTTTCCGTTTACTTACACTACATCTCTAACTTCTCTCACAGTATACCAAACCTCTCACAGTATACCAAAACAGTAGATTCTCACCTCTCACAGTATACCAAAACAGTAGATTCTCACACCATATGCACAAATGTTTCATCAGCCCATTTTGGCATTACTAGCCTGCATTTTAGCACAGTATTCAAACAAGCTCCCATCATAGCATCTTCTCACAGCTTCTTTAGACAAGAAACCTTCCTCATCCCTAGCCAGAATATACAGAACTCCCCATTCAAATTTAGCTGCAGCCCTGCAGAACATATATTTCCTTGTGCATTCATTTAACTAATTTCAGTAGGTAACTAACACGATTGAGCAAATTTTAATCAAGTGATTCTAGATATAAGGAAGTAGTTTTGAGAAAAGTTTAAATATCTATTCACCAGCCAAAAGGGTCAAATGCATTTCGGTTCCCTTCAGTCATGTCCCAAATCTCTCCGAGTGTGAGCTTGTCAGGTACAGTGCGAGCATACTTGCTAAAAATGTTCTCAAGATTTGCTGGTACATAGCTGTTGGTTTCATTCCATTATTATAGATAAATGTCAAAGTAGTTAGTTTTGTACTTTAGTAGCATTATAGATTGTTGCAAAACAATTGTTTATATTCACTAGCATCACTTACCGTCCTTCTGTGTCATAGGTTCCTGAGTCACTCCCATGCTTTATTCTGTGTACATTGTCTATGTAGACAGGAAAGAGCAGAGAAGGAAACCAATGCTGCAAAATTACAATTCTGATTTAAGTCAAGGGCTATAAATATAATTCCAACTGGGTTGTTTTTGCAAAGCAGAAGTTAGAATAGGATATTCCCTAAAGGGAATGTTAATGTATACAGCACAATATAATTCTTCTATTAATTTCTTTTTTTTTTCTTTTTCTTTTTTTGCTTAGTTTGTTAAGGGAAAAAAGAAGAATGACTCACAGGCTGAGTAGGATAACTCAATGCAACATTGATGCCAATAGCCATAATAACAGATGCAATGACATTAAATCCAATAGCACGCAGCCCTGAAAAAGTCAGAAGAAAGAAGTAATATATATCTTTTGGAAGACTCATCACTGCAAAGACCTTTAGATAATAAAATAATAAAGAATTTTGCTAATAAGTATCTTAAGAAAACTAGTTAAAGATTAAATAAAAAATTAACTTTTAAGGCTTTTGAGTGGGTCTCAGCTTTGAAAACACAAAAATTTTCTTTTCCAAGATGAAAACTTTTTACTTTAACTCCTTTAGAGCACTGATTAGATAAACTCAATAATAAATGATAGCTACTACTAAGGAGCCAGTTGGAAATCAACACTCTTTTCTGTTACCCGTGTAGGTTTCCCAAGGGTAAACTATCCCATTGTGATCTTGATCAAAAAAAGCAACATGCTGTTGAAGAACAGACAAGTTGTAGTGCTTGTGGCCTGGTGTTCCATGTGGATGGCTTGTATCAGGAGCTGTCAATGCTCTTGCCATGTCTGAGTCAAAATGTCACATGAAAATGTGGTTTTGTTAGACAACAATAAGAGGGAATTTTAATCCATAATTTTTCAAATAACTGATTAGTGAAAGGTTCTTTTTCTGCTTTGTATGCTCTTGTTCATTCTAAAAGAAAAACAAGTAGTTTTCTTGATATAATTATCTTGATACTAATTAATGATTCCAGAAACAGGACATGGAGCAACTTTTCCTTTAAGTTAAAACAAACCCCTTCAAGTTACATCTTCTTATTGGTGTAAATTAGAGAACAATATTAGAATTTCTAGGTTTGGACTTCTATGGATGAGTGTATTTTGATTTTGTTGAATAAACAGCTTTAACATTTTCCTCAACACCGATGATATTTTTAGGTGATCCATCATTGCTTCTTGGATTATGCTATTAATTAAGGTGTTTCTCAAAAGTAAGTGTGCTGTGTATAGTACGGTATGAACAGAGTCCTACATCGAGTAGTATATTATATTGGCCGCTTGGTGTTGCATTTAAGAGAGTGATTCTCCCCTTAACAGCTAGCTTTTGAGAGTGGTTCCATCCACACCTTCCTTTGATGCTTATCAAATTATCATGAACGAATGAGATATTAAATTTAAAAGTCTATTTGGTTGGTGTTCTATCCTAATATAAATATGATAAATTTGGAAAAAGAAAACTGAAAACATCTACAATCTCTGATATTAAAGGAAACCAATATATACTGGTAATATGATATGGTCTTAAGTTGACAAAAAAAATGTTCATGGCATGACCCTTTCACTTACATGTGTGTGTGAACCACAGGGGAATAAACAACCCATCACCAGAAGAAACTATAGGAACAAAAATACAGCAAAACAGTTTGCACAAAATTGGTAATAATAATCATACATAGATAAGTTTTATGGTGGATCTCTTATCTTTAAACTTATTATGAACGTCCTATTATTAGTCATTGAATTAAATCATCCTATAGAAATAATAATCATCTAATGATTAATAATAAAGAATCCATGATGGACCTTAAAATTTGAGGTCCATCTTATAATTGGCCCATATATAGCTTGTTGCCTTTTGTTCACATGTCTTCCATTTCCTTAGACTTTTTTGTGCCACCTAATCAATGGTGGGGCAAGAGAGTGAATAACAAACTAGTTTATGAAATATGAAAACTTACATGGCTTTGGAAGAGATTTCTCCAAGTCATTTCTGACCCTTCTCTGAGCAGTAACAGGTGCATTGTAAGCCTCAGTTATCAATGACTCCCTCTCCATCTCTGCAGCCATTTCTACGTATAATTCTATCCTTCCAAGTTTGTTCTATTCAAATTTTTTGTCCTGCTTTTATTTGCATAGGAGCATATATAGCACTGCTTAAATAAAGAAGCTAGCATATACATACACATGTATATATAGATGGACACAGAAGGGAGACCCAGCAATAGTACAGCAAGTGACGTGGCATGCATGCACGATTTTGTTGTGCGATATTGTGCCAAGTAGAGGATATGATACATGTAATTGACTAGGCGGTGGCTTGTCCCCTGCGGATACCCTTGTTACGGTCCTATACCATAAATTATTCTTTCAATTCATGGTATGTAGACATGAAGTGTCTGTGTGAATATAGACCATAAAGACCACTGAGGTAAGTATATTATAACTAACGATGAATGTGAGTGTATCCTATAAAATATAAATCAAAATAATATTTTTCTAATAAGATTTCATCCAAAATTGTTGTTAGCCTAATTATTTTCTCCATTTCATATTAATAATCGCTCTTAGAAAATTATACAGTTTTGACACATTAAAAAGTAATGTATTTAATTAAATTTTTTCCAGAGCAATTATTAATATATAATAAAAGAAGAAAAAGGAAAGACCGAAGCTCTAAAGCTCAGGTGTCAAAGTTTGGCAAGATGTTTGCCCACAATCAAACAATCCCAATGTAGCCCCTATTATTCAGAGTCCATGCCTTTTTAAGAATCGGATCTTTAATTCAATTTGATTTCCATCCACCTAGTATTATCAAGGCAAAATATTGGCCTGTAAACCAACATTTCCTCCCAGCACTTACCACTCCCATGACCATGACAATAACTCTTATACTACTTATAGATTAAGCATTTGTTAGTAGGCTAAAAATTATAGTAGTTAAGCTGGACATACCTCTTCTTACTTAATCTCATTATCAAGTATTATGGCTCCATCTGACTTTGACAACATCAATTTTGTTGAGGTAGAATGCCAAACCACAACCGAAACTAATAGGTGATTGAATCAAATATTTTTAAAAATGTGTCATTCTACATCGTTTCTAAATTAAATTCTTATAATATTCTAAACTTAAAATTTAGTTTTGTTATATATCCATTAAATCAACCAAATTCAAATCAATAAAAATTAAATCAGATATATTTATTTTAAAATTAAAATTAAATCAATCCAATTCAAATTATTATAAATTATATTATTGGTATGGTTTGCTTTTTCACTTAAAATTGACCAAACCAAATTACAAATATCCATATTTTTTTCTAATGGTAGATATTTTCTTTTTTGAAAACACATAACCTTGGTTTTAATAATTTCCCTTAGAAATATTTTCCATTAGTTGTTGGTGATGTGGGTATAATTTGGTAATTATAGAAAATAGAGAGAATAGAGAGGATAGAGAGAATGAGTCAAAGAGAGAATAGGCTATAACTTAACAATTCACTTATATAATTTAGAAATGAGAATATTATCCTATTTATACTAATTTTATCTTCCATCACTACCCTTCCCTTCAAATCGACTTTGCCCACTAGGTTGCTAGAAGAAAAAAAAAACTTTAATTCCTAGTTACAATAGCTCTTAATTACAATTAAAAAACAATTAATTATAAAATCAATTATTCCTATTCTAATACTTCAAAAATAAAATTCCCACCAGGATCCCATTGTCTAAAACCTAAGCCCAATTGATCCCTAATTTATGATTTGGACTCATTGTTCAAGTCCAAATTGAAGATCAAATGTGTGCCCTTAGTTTTTTGGGCTGAATGCATGAATAAAGGCCCATTCAAAGCCTAATTTTGAGCCCAACACTTGTGTCATTAAACTTTCATTAGGGCAATGAGGCAGCCCAATTTGGGAAAGCAACTTTTTCTCCCTTTGGAACCATGGGCTTGCTTAGAAAGCCCAATGCCTGGTTTAGAAAGAAGCTCTACCCAACTCTCCTTTTTCCTCCCCATCCAGATCATTCTCCAAAGCACTCCACCACCGACAAGTGTAGTAGGTGTCTTCCATACCGCCAATGGTTCCTTGTTGGCCACCATAACAACTTTACCTTCCATTGCCTTCACTGTTGTTGCCACGATTGTCTCCATCGCCTTCCTGACGTTGCCAAAAAAAGCCTCCGTTGGCCTCCTCCATGGTTGGAATTCGATTGGTCACCATAGTCGCACTTCATGAACTTGATAACAAATTCTTTGTCACAATAACGTTGAAATGAGGGTGCAAGAACATGGAATGGTGCAAACACAAGGTGGGATGGGGCGGAATGTTTCCAATTCTTCCCAAACACTCTGAAGATGAGTGAAGTAGGTTGAAATGGAGCAGTCACCTTGTTTGAGAGAATAGAACTCCTCAAGAAGAGATGAAGTGCGATAGTCATCACCTTGGTGATAGCGAGATTTGAGGGCATTCCATACATCAAGGGCAATTTTGTGCCATAGCATACTGAGGGCAATTTCTTGGCTGAGGGAACAAGTGATCCAAGAAAGAACAAGAGCATTGCACCTTGACCATGCCTCGAACATTGAATCTACTGAATCTGGTTTCTTGATTGAGCCATCGATGAATTTGACTTTGCTCTTGAGCTCGAGTGCCATGAGCACTTTGCGGGATCATGTATGATAGTTTGACTGGCCCAAGAGAATGGAGGAGATGATTGACACACCCGAATTTTCATTTGGGTGGATGAAATATGGGCTTGAGGGATTTATGTTGGTGTTCGCCATGAATGGAACTTGAGGTCGAGAAGTGAAGACAAAGGAGAAGAGAAGGAAGAGGAAAGGGGGCGGAAGCGAGATCGAGTTGAGGAGGGATCAATTCCTAAACTGATACCATGTGAAATTTCCTAATTCTTGATCAAGAACTCAAAGAATGAGAATTCTCATAGAAGAAGAAGATGAATGAATGTGTATTTCATCATTCAGAAAAAATGAAAATGGAATACAGAAGTTGTATCTTACACAAAGTGAAACTGATCTATATGTACAAGTACATTTGGTGGGGAATTTGGCTAGCTCATCTGAAACTAACTAACAGAATTCCAACTGAAAGAACAAATTAACTAACTATTATTAATAGATGCTGACACGCAGCAGCTTCCACCTGCGATGTGGCTTCAACTTCGATGTGCTTCCCTGCTTCCACCGTGATGGTAACGCCATCCGCCTCTGCCTCTACGACCTTGATCGCCGCAACGGTACTTAGATCTGACGGAATCACACGAACCAGATCCCATGGCCCCCTAGTTGTTAGTTGAGATTAACAGATGAGATGATGTGCAATTCTCATTATGAACTTATAACTTGAGGTGGAGTACAACATTGTAAAATTCTCAAAAATACTTCGAATTATTTACCCAAACAGTTATTAAACTTTTGATGTGTGATAAACTATCCTGCTTTTCTTTTATTTTCGCAATTGATCATATAATTATAACTTTTTTTTTTCGGTAGCGATGATTAGATGTATATATATACATATATATATAATAAAATGGCAGAGGGTTAAATCAATTAGTTGTTTTAAAAATCACAATGAATTATTTGTCAAAACGCCATACTTCAATTGGATTAATCATTAATAAAATTATAGGAAGCGGCCAGTCACCAAAAAGTTAACATTGAAGAGGGTAAGATATAATATTTTTACACTTTTAAAAAGTAAGTTATTTGATTAATGAGGCAGATAGTGATATTTCTGGTTCATAGTTCTTCCCAGCCACCAAGTTTGCAGTATATATATACACATACATGCAGCCATATTTTTTCTTAGCTGGAAAACACTACTATTTGTGAGTCGCGTCGGCCAAAATCAAATCAAACTAAAGTGCCCCTAGTTCAGGAAGTTTCCTTCAGCTTTCGTTTTTCAGGTGATGTATGATGTTACTGCACTGAGATTTTAGTTCTATTTTCCTAATTAAGAGTGTGTTTAATACGTATGAAATTAAATCATTCCGATTCAGCGACCAAAATATTATCGGATAAATTTATCATTAAGAGATTAAAATTTTATCATATTTTTCAAGAATTAAAAATTTAGATCAGATTAATCATTTTTTGGGATGTATACATTCAGTAAAAGATATTTCTTAAGGACTGATCTATATATTTTTAAAAGGAATTAATAATTTAATTTATAGTTTTAATTCTCAAAGACTATATTAAAGATAAATTTGTTCAGTAATATTTTTATCAGTGATCAATTTATAAGAGTTTATTTTATATATATGAGAGAGATTTACAAATCTTACAAATTTTACCGATAACTAAGAGTTAATTCATGTTAAATTTAATATATTTACAGAAATGCTATTTTAACACCCTAAAAGTGGGTGTCTATTGGGACACCCACTTAATAACCATTGGATGTGATGGTGGATCCCACATACTTCATTCATTATATTACATCCAATGGTTATTAAGTAGGTGTCTTAATAGACACCCACTTTTGGGGTATTTGTATAGCACTATCCATATATTTATTGAGATATATATCCTAATCTGTGTTGTTATCAAATAAACTCTGAAGGAAGGAACTTCCTCACTACTTTTTACAAGATTCTAACATTATCTTCCCCCAAGAAAAGCTAGTATATATTTTTCTAATTTTCTTTTGGTACACCAAAATTTTAAATATATCAAAATTTCAACTTATAACAAATTAAATGACCTAAATCTCTCAATACCGACCAGTTTTAGTACCTTATATATAAAAAAAAAAGTAAAAAAGCTAGTATTGAATAATGACATAAAGATATTTACATATTAAGAAACTCATATTGGTCCGCAAAAGAATTTTGCAAGTCTTGTGCTGTTTTTTTTTTTTTGGGGGAAAAAAAAGTCAACTGTAATGCTAAACCTTAATGATACAAACCCATTTTGATTTTAAAAAAAAAAATCCCATTTCTTTTTTCTTTTGGGTACCCACCATTTCTTTTTTTCATTCATCTAAACCAATCATATCTTGAGAATTCTAGACTCCAACTAAGATGGTTTATGCATGAGGACAAAAAAAATGTTCCTTGAATATTAATATATTATTTCGTGAACTTAACGTATGCAGACAAATACACAATGCCACTTGTTGAGTTTTGAAGATAGTAAAGTTTTAATTATAAACTAAGAAAAATGCAATATGACTCAATAAAATTTAGGTAATGTACACTTTGTTCCTTGACTTTTAAAAATGTAAAACACAATCCTATGAAGTACCTTACTTTTGTCAATTTTTCTATCAACTAATTCTTGCCATTAGTGGTCACTTCTCAATTTGGAACCATCTTCTTGATTTACAAAGTTAAGGGTTTGTACCAGCTAGCAGCACACGTGTTCGGGAAACAAACTAAATCCATTCTTTAGCTAGGCTTGTGTCATAGAATAATGACGCCATAGACTTGGCTCCTACCAATTGAGGCATAGAAAAGATAGTTGTATATAGCTTTAGACCTTTATTTTGTAAATAATTTATTTCTATAGTTTGAATTTATGTCCTCAAAGTTACAAGATAATAATAATCTTATCGTTATGTCGAGACTCATGCTCTACCATTTTGATATATAATATCCAAATTATAAAAGAAAAATGATGTAGATATCAAATTAGGATGTTAGCCAATCATAACAAAATATAAAATGTCAAACTACAATGCTAAGGGGATCTCAACAAAATGTATAATCTTAAGTTTTTGTTCATAATTTATAGACAAAATACTCAAATTAATTGCCAAAAATGTATTATTCCCAAATTAGTCTCTCCATATAGTTTCATAAACAAAAATGCTAGCCAGCCTAATAAACAGCACGGACTGACTGAGTTGGCAATTTATAATTGCTTCACAATTTTCTTTTTCTCCCACCAGTGTATTGTTATCATTTCTCTCTTCCCATGCTTTTTTAACACATCAGCCAGGAATCATAACATCGAGCAGCCTGCTCAGGCTACCTAGCATAACTCTTTCATAAAATAATTTTTTAATTGTATGGAGTCTTACAAAAGGGTTAATTTGTCCTTTTTTTAATTTTAATTGACTGATTTGAGACTTTTAAATTTTGAGAAATTAATTTGTTC
Organism: Dalbergia cultrata; assembly: GCA_031216105.1. Classification (NCBI taxonomy): domain Eukaryota; kingdom Viridiplantae; phylum Streptophyta; class Magnoliopsida; order Fabales; family Fabaceae; genus Dalbergia; species Dalbergia cultrata. The sequence goes on along the minus strand of JAVHNL010000197.1, from coordinate 4,423 downwards.
CATAATATAATTTGATGGATCAAAATGGGTATTTGGTCTATTTAAAATGTCATTCCTATTTTGAAAATGATAGAAATGTAAATAGAAATAAAAATAACTTTTTAAAACTAAATTAAAACCTTACGAAAATATAATAAAAGTAAAGAGTCTGATAAAGTATAAAAATAATAGTTTAATCACCGTTAGCTGAAATCTATACGTAACAAAAACCATTCATCTAATAGTATAACTCTCATTTTTCCAATTTATCATTGCCCTTTAGATGAGCCAAATACAAACCGTAAATACTGCTAATGTTTGTGTTGTGTCTGCCACCCCACCAAAATATGAAAGAGTTTGTGAGGTGTCAGAAGCCCATTTCACCGTCAAGTCTCAACGCGATTAACCAACGTGCGCCCCCTTGCCAATCGCCATTTTGAGACATGCTCTGTCCTCTTTCATTTACAACCGTTCGATTGGAATCTCAACAGGTAATCCAACAACCTAAATTCTTTTCCACAGTTTCCAAAGTCCCAAAACAGAAACAAATTTCATAAAATAGTAAAATAATCTCAGGGACGATGAATTTCAGCATAAAACAAAAATTGATTGTTATTTTAAAATAAAAAAATTTTAATATACTGTAAATATAAAGGAGTTTTGACATTTAATATATTATATAAAAATACTAATCACATGTTTTTATTTATAAATTTTTAAAATAATAAATAATTGAATTATTTTTATTAATATAATAATATTAACCACTAGACCTAGTTTAGTCTATGCAGTTACTCTTTTAGGGGAGCTCCCAACGATAATAAATACCCTAAAAAAAAGGAAAAATTAATGGAGTAATATTGATTTTTCTGTATATATAACAATATTTGTTAAATATTTTTGAAAAACTCTTTTAAATATAATACTTTGGATATTATATAATATAAATTGTATATTAGAATTAATTTCTTTAAAACACAATACTTTATAATTTAAATTTAGTATAGTAGTCATTTAAAATTATACATTATTAATTTTTATTATTATAAAATTTAAAATAATTACCAGAAAATTTAAATATTATAGCATAGAATTAAATAGAAATAAAATTATAAAGTACAATATTTAATAAAAATTTAACTTTAATGTATATTTTATATTTTTTTTAATTATATATTGCATATTAATAAATAAGATTCACATTTACACTTACTACTTAAAAATTCATTTTAATTTAATGTTGATACATTGAAAATATAGTTTTGGTTTTGAGGGCACTAGTACCTTTTTTTAATTTAAGGATTATAATTTGATTATGAATATTTAAAATATTAATTAATTAAGTTTATGAAATACATGATAAATTTTTAATCATAAATTATCTAAAATGTATTGATATCTATACATTTAATAGGATACCGAAAAAATCCGCTGAAAATATATATAAAGAGACTACATAGAACAATAATAGAGCAGTATAACATTATTTGGTCTATGTGATCAACCTTATCCAATGAGACAAGAGTTAATTATTATTGATATTAATTTTTTTTGAAAAATTTGCGGTGAAATTTTGAGAAAATTCGAGTAGATAAATGTCTAAGATATCAAAATTAAAATCAAATCTTTTTTACAAGGCTGTTACTTTTAATTTTTTTTTAAAAAAAAAACCAAAAAAGAGTACACGTACTTGACCATTTTCTGGTTTTCTTATAATAATCCCATCCATCTAATTTCAGAGCGCGTTGTGAATTTCTCTTTTTTAAATTTTCATTATATTTTCTTAATCTGAATTGCAGAAAGTTGTTCTGTGATCTGCAAGTGATACCAATTGCTTTTTTCCTTTTTTCGTTTTTTCAACAAAGTGTTTGTTGTTTGTTTGTTTCCACTGCGTGTGCTGCGTGCTGCATCGATTCCGATTCCTCCTTTCTGGATTGTTTCCACTTTGCAGCCATATCAAAATTTTCTATCATTTTCCTAACAGAAATATATGTGTGTTTTTTTTTTTTTGGCTCTCCCTTGACACTACGATTCTCACACTCCTCTTCCGTTGTCATTGAGCTTCCCCTGTTTTTTTTTTTCCTTCATTTTTTTTGTCCTTCTCTTTTTCTTTTTTTTTTTCACAGCGTTGACCACGTATGTTCGGTTCCTCCAAAGTTTTTGATTCATTGATGGGATTCAGAAGCTGGGTTTTGATTTTCAGCCAAATGGGTCAAATGGACGTCTTTCAAAATCCAAAATTTCTCTGAATTTCGGATTGAATATTTTTTTTCCTCTTTTTTTTTTTTCTCTCTTTGGTTCTTCTTCTGTCTGTTTTTTAACAAAGTGACTTGGGAGAGTTTCTCGAAGAGTGTTGTTGTTGTTGTTGGTGGTGGTGTTTGTTGATGGATAGTGAGTCCACCAAGGATGCTAATGGTGGCTGCGTGAACAATAACAATAAGCCTGTGGCTGTGGCTTCTTTGGATGGTGTAAAGGTTGAAGAAGAACAAGGACATGCCATTGCCAACGGAGGGGAAGATGATTGTGACTCCAATTCCTTGTTGCCACCCCGCAAAGGAGGAATGTCACGGAAGTCAGAGAAGAAAAGGTGTAGTACTAGGAAAGTGCAGTGGAACGATAAGAATGGAAACGAGCTTGTTGAGGTGTTGGAATACGAGCCAAGGTAACTTTGTGGGGCGTGTGTGTGGGTGTGTGTGTCTGTGTGCGCGTGTGCGCGCTCTAAATTTTTGGTCAATGACATCATACTCACATGATTTTTTGATTGGAAATTTGGATTTTGTTGTTCTCCTTTGATTTGTTATTTTGATTGTTATTTTTTTGGGTGGGGTGTTGGGTTTTTCATAACTACTTTCCATTTTTGTTACATGCTATAACTGAAACTTCAATTAAGTGGTTGTCAGTGGTGGTTAAGTTTGGTTGTATATTGATGTAAACATAAACAATAATAATAAAGTTGGGATGGTTTTGTTTTTCTTCATTTTAGCGCATGTGGCGAAAATTGTAGAGGATCTTCTTTGCTAAGTTTGTGTTCTGGGAAGTAATAATGACTTGTCTTTTAGTCTAATTTTGCATATGGAATCTTTTGTAACTTTTTTGTTTTTGCCATAAGTTTGATGAAGTCTGCAGAAACTGCCATGTCTGTTATCTTCATTTCATCATCTCTGAAGTCTGAATTATGTTACTTGAGTTAGCTCTGGTTAGAGCTTTTTCTGATCAAAATGCCTAAATTTTATTTTTAAGGGTATAAGAATCAGAATCAACATAAGTTGATGCAGCTTTCAAGTCTCTGAAATTAGAAGTAGTAATTGGAATGAGGAACTGATTGGTTTGGGTTGCATCATCTTGTAGTATATATATATTTTTTTTCCCCTAGTTTGTTCCTTTAGAAGTTCTTTGAACCAACATATTCTTCTTAATTTAGATATATTCCGCTTCTTTTTCTTCTCAGATTTTTTCTGGTGTTTTCTTTCAGTGCTGTAAAGTTCCAAGATATGAAATTATAATTTCACATTTTAATGTGATCTAGTTTTTACTTGCTTATTGTCTGTTCTTTTATTTTTCAATCATTCCCAACTTAGTTGATAGCTTGCATTACATAAAAAGTGGAAATTAAAAAAGGAGCTGCATTGGTTAAGACTTTGTGGAGAGTGGTAAATTATCAGAGGACTTTTCCCTCAATTGGTTAGATCTAGCCAGAGAAGACTTGTGGAGGCCTTGTGAGCTCTTGCTCTGATATTGGTAGTAGGTAGAGCCACATTTTCCCATAGTTTTTAAGACTCTATTTATTTAGAAAGCTCACGTATGCCTCCGTTGAATTTATTTTTATTAGCCTGATGCAATGATGCATCGCTGAAATGCAATTTGGTCTTGCTTTTTTCTTTAATGTCCTCTATTGTTATAAAAGTGTAACTTCATTTGTGGAAGTATCAATATGGCTAGTCTTGTAGTTGCCCTTTATAACCAAACATTTATTGTATGTTAGGCATTCTTGCTATTCCTATATAAGCACCCTGTTAATTCTTCATCATTTTCTCGTACCACTTTTGTCCTACATGGATTCATTTACTTCTTTCACATTCCCGGACTAAACATAAAATGGAGAGAAGAAGAGGTGTATAATTGAAAATTGTAATATTGTCTTATGGTCCTCTAGGGTCTTGGGAAGTGGGAAGTGATTTTTTTCTTTACTTGCTAGTGACCACATGAGCATAAACATTTGCAATCACTTATAGTATGCATATAGCTATAATGAAATACACCTTGGCAAATGATACAAGCAGATACTTGAGCTTAAAGTCCAACTAATGATAAGGTTTAAAAACTGGTTAAGCTCTAAATTAGGAATGAGAAATGGGTTTATTTTACAGAGCTTCTAGAACTAAAGAAATGACAAAGCAGAACCATAAAAAACAGCGAATATATGGTGTAGGTGCTTGATAAGACT
>JAVHNL010000196.1:0-25000 GCA_031216105.1 Dalbergia cultrata | reverse complement strand
AAAGAAGGTAAAATAAATATAATGCAGATGCGTTGGACACTCACCGATGGATCAGGGCAATAGAAATATAGATAGTATATAATTATTAAGTTTTCATGCAAAGAGGCCAGCAACTTCTACCATCATCATTCATCTCTTATCTCCATCTGAAGCTCCAGACAAAACTGCAAAAAAGGGCATGCAGACACAAACAAGGACTTTAAGCAAGTATCCAATGCTAATTAATTACTTTCACAGTTTCACCACTTCCTTCAACAAAATCCGGAAAATACAAAATGAAGAAAATATAAAAAGAAAAATAAAAACTGAAACCAAACATACCTGCATTATCTCAGTGGTAATTAAGAAATTTGTCTGAGTTTATTTATTTTTTCGCTGATGGAAAAGATATTGCAACCAATTTGTCCTTAATGCCGGCTATTTCCCCTTACAGGCGTAACTACGTGGTTTAAGATTTATTGTAGTTTGTCCATATTTATGTTTAAGCTGTTTTTAAATTAAATACTGATAATAACAGAATAGTGGAGAAACAACACATTTACACTCTGCGTATACTATGATTCTGTGTTGCTCCTTTCAAGAAGTTTCTAATGGGTAGCTTGATTCTTATCCCGAGGAACCAATCCAATAGCTTGTCTCTTATCATTGGTTGAACACTTTGTCGGTGTAAACTATATTTCTACTTATTCTTATATCAAATTTAATTTGCATATCTTGGATTGGATTGAAATGTCATTCCAATGAAAATGTGTTATGTTATTTGTACTCATTTGATATAGGACACTGTGTAACTAACTTTTTTTTCTTTTTTTAATTATGGGATGAGATATGAATCCCATTTAAGTAGGGTCTATATCCTATTTAATAATGAATGATAAATGAGTTGATACGATATTTTATATCAAGTTAGTCCATGAATCATTTTTCTTATTATATACCATTCAAAACAAATGCTCAAATAATCTCATTGCAATTAAAGCGCTAAAGTTTTTTGTTTTATCTTTTGGCCTTATTTTCTCTTTTTCTTTTATCGTGTTTCTGTCAGAACTCAGAACTATCATTCATGTGCCCTTAAAAGGTCATTGAAGATAAAGGTAACATATCTGAAACTAAAATTTTCGAATATTGGAGCACATCTACCTTCAATAACTTTTTTGAGTTTTTTTCTCCCTCCAATCACAAAAATAAAACAATTTTAGAGAACATTTCGGATCTAAGAGGAGCCTACAAGCAACACACTATAGTTGAGATCCAAAAATAATGAGTGACTTTTTTCTTTCACCCCTCAAATGACAGAAATCATCTTCTAAACAAACAATGCATATTTCACAAATAAAACAATAAAGGTGATTGTATAGTCAAACAACATGAGAGGTTGATAATGTTCCTAGGCTTCTTGCCAATTGCTTCAACTTCTTCGAGGAACTGTCTTCAGTTTGAATAGCATATTAGCCCCACACTACCTTGTTTCATTTGCATCAAGTGGACCTGGCGCTGGGTTTTTAAATATCTATTAGATTCAGGTTGATTAAATAATTAATCATAATTAGTTTAATTTCAAATTGAATTTTCCTAAATCAATTTCATCAATGAGATTCTTAAGTATGGTATATCTTTAATATCAATTGTCAAATTAGCATTGCTAATAAAGCAATAATTCGTTGACTTGAATTATTATATATATATATAATAATAATGTGACCATTCTAAAAAAATATATATATTTTGTGAGTTTTTAATAATATAAATTATCATTATTATTTACTGAATTAATGATTCATATAACCAAAAAAGAAGAAGATAAAATTGTAATTGACTTTACTAATCATTTAAAGACTTAAAAGATAAATACAAGACATATAATAATAGTGCTTTTCATTATTTATAAAATTAAAATAAATCTAATAACTTAAATATTTTTTATTCTAGTTTTTTTTTTTGTCTGGACCATAAGTCCCCATAACATAGGGGTGTAATATAAGGTTTTTGGAGAAAATGAATTGTTTGGTTGAATATAAATGCTCAATACATCTATACATATAATTAAAGTATGACTTAGTAAAGTTACTAGGATTAATCTAGCAGTGAGGGGTTTGGGTAGAAAGTACGAGGTTCTAAGATCAAACCTTATTGCAAACAATATAATTTTTGAAGTACTAAAAAAATGGTATGACTTAGTAACCACATACATTATATATGGTTAAAAAAATTAAAAATATCTATATGTAATATATGATTAAATTAGGTTATTAAGCCTAAATTCATGAAATCCAATAACTGAACCAATTACTATTAGTTTTAATTAATTTTTATCCGATGACCTGAACTAGACGAAACTAATATAATAGGTTCGGTTTGGGTTGGTCATGTTCATCAAGTCAACCCTATCTGTATACACCCATAACCATGAATACTCAGAACTTCCAAATCCACTTGACCATAGTTAATCTTACTTAGGTTAGCCAACCTATAGGAGGTAAAGTTTAGGTGGAGGGTAAGTGCTTATATCTCACTAGAGTTAGAGAAGACCTCTCAATCTCTTTGAGGATTTCCAGGATAAATTAAATATTGCTCAGACAATGAGATCCTTACATCGGTCATCGAATTCAAACCCATCATTATAAAGTATGAGTCAAACCTTAACCAATTATGTCCACTCTTATTGGCCTATCTTATCTCATCTTAAATTTTTGAGTAATGCTACAAAACCAGGATAATATAACTAGAATTTTGTACAAAATATGTGGTAGTTGTTGAATTAAATATAATGGTAAAATCCACCTATTCATTCAAAAGTTATCAATTATGACATGTCATTTAAAGATTTATTTTATGAAAAAAAAAGGTGTTCAGTATTTTGCTAAATTTACTATTATAGCTTCTCTTACCTTTTGTTCTTAATTAATTTTTTGGTTCTTTGGATCTCAATTGCAAATTACTTAAAAGTCTCATGTTTCTAGAAATACGCTTTTAAATTTGTTTACCTGACACAGATGGCATGCACAATAGATATATAGTATACTGAGTCAGAATAATCAGTGCCTAACAAATTTTGAATATTGATAGTCTTAAAAACTATGTATATTACAATGAGACTAGCCACAAGAAGATATGTAAATTAACACCTTAGCTGGATGAGAGTGTTCTTGGCCAGATAGCAGGGATATATCTTTACACCTTCCTTAAGAGAAGATAAAGTGCAGAAGTGATAATTGTAGCCAAGACATTAGAAGGCACAACTACTGAAGGGGAAATGCGCCCTTTGTCTTTCCTTATCAACAGCCCTTCAATGACAGGATAGTTGACAACAATGACATAAGCTGGAATGAAGAGCTGTATGAACATCTTGTCCCATCCTCCCACAAACACCACTCTATATATGCCCCCAAAGAAGCAAGAGATGTTGATGATGAGGAGTGCAACCATTGGGACAACAAACATGTTTGATGTCCTGAAATCATATTTGTCCATTTGGTACATCATGGTCTGTTCATCATCCTCCACTTTGTTGGTTGGCATGAAACTAGCCTCTCTTAAGCCAAGCTTCTTCAGAACGCCATCCAAGCATCCATAAAAGTGGCATGTGATTGACTTCATCATCCATATCCTTTGCTCAATTATACATTTCCTGAATGTTCCTCCAGTTGAAAGGACTTCTACTAAATGTTTGGTGAGAGATGAGAGAAAGATGAATAGAAAAATGAAGAAATATGGGTCTGAGACCTGACAAGCAAAAAAAAACATAAGAGTTTTGTTAAGAAAAATAGACTAAATAGTCAAATTGGTCCCTTGAAAATATATTGGAGAACAAATTAGTCCATTAGAATTTCAAAAGTCCTAGATTTGTCCCTCACATTTAATGTGAGGGACCAATTTGTTCCGTTTTTGAAATGTGAGGGACCAATTTGGGACTTTTGAATTTTACGGATTAATGTGTCCTTCTATACCGACCAATTTGGGTATTTTGTAGAAAAATATGACGGCATAGGAGCTGCATGATTTAGTTGCTAGTTAATAGTTACCTTGGGATATAGGGGAATTCCATGTAGTAGACACAGCTGAGGAACAATGGCAAAACACCAAAGAGGCAAGCAATAAAGAGGGAAATATGTGAGTTCTGCAAAACAAAGGCTCTGAAGTAGGGACATCCTTAAAGGTCCATATAGAAGAGGGCAAAACCTGCTTAGACCAATATCAAGCAGCCCAGCACCCCATCTGGTGCCTTGTACTAGTAAATCATTCAAATTAGTTGTACTATTCCCTTGGAACTGTGGCTCAGGTGGATCACATAAAACTGAATTCCAACCATTGCAATTCAAGATGAATCCAGTGTGAACGTCTTCACATACAGTACCATACAAGAAGCCAAGCTGCAAGCATACATTAAAAAAACTTGAAAGGCATTGAATTCTATATAGATTAATGCAACAGTACTTTTGGAACATGAATCTTCTTACCTCCTTACCCCATTTAGTACCAGTTTCATAGTTACATGAAGCCAAAAGTAGAGTCTCTTCATCAGGTAAAGCATGCCCACCAGTCACCAAATTAGGAGTGCAATTCTGTTTTAAGGATTTGATGAACTCATTGGATGTGCCAAAATATTCTTGGAGTTCAAGGTCAGAGTCTAACATAACAAACATAAAACTATATGATTAAATACCTATGCATGTCACCCCAAACTTCTTTATCTCATGCAAAGCTACTGAATAATTCACCTTGTTCTATACCTTTAATTTTGTAATTTCCGTATAATGATTCCCTTTTCATATAGAAGCCTGTGCCAGACAATACAGGTCCCTTAAGACCATCCATACCTTGCCATAGAACCTAAAATTATGGACAGAACTTAGTCAGATGCTCCAATTTGAAGATATAGATATCTATGCAAGTATATCAAAATTTGGAAGATATGTTTGGTATCCTTTACTTTATATGCTGATCTGTGCTGACTGTCATATATGTCATTCTTGCTTATATTGTGATATTTCTGAGGAAATTGAACAAAAGCGAGCGAAGATGACATCTTGGGATCAAGGTGGAAACACAATGCTTGCCGTGCTGAAGCTGGTTCACTGCAGAACATGTCACAATCCAGCACTAGAATATATGGAGCATTGCTCATCACAGCAGAGACGCGATACTGCAAGAACAAATCTTTCCATCAAACCAAACACGACAAAGTGGAATGCAAGATAAGCTTGAAATGGTCACGGAATTCTTAGAATCTCTAACTATTTGTGTCACTTGGTTTTGTTAAGTACATCAGTGACAATATCAAGTTTATAGATGATACTTGCTGATATTTGTTAATTTGTTTGCATCTCAGAATTTTGTCCCCAAAAAATGCCTTCAACAATATCTAGAGAGAGGGATAGAGAACCATACAAGGGCATTGAGGGCACCCGCTTTGAAATGGTGGGCGTGAGAAGGCTTTTTCTCACGGGAAACATATACAAGGAAAGGCAAATTCACTTGCTCTATTTCACCTCTAGTATTTTCTTGTATCACCTGCCATATACCAGCATTTAATTTGAGAAGTTGAGTAACTGAATGTTTCTCATCAATCATCATATTCAAGCAGCTGAGACTAAGTGTCAAATTCAAACTCACATGATTTGTTATCATGTTACTGCAGCTCATTGAAAGCACCAGCAGCTCACAGAAAATTATTGTCATATACATGTACTTAACTAGGGTAAAATCAAACATCCTATCCAGTTGAGTCGACATGTTCGTGCTTTGTTTAATACACATATTACAAATTCAAATTCAATCATAGTTTGATTCAAGCACCAATTTTTATCAAGCTCTACATACAATTTTGAATTTGATACAACTAAACTATAATTGAACAAATAGTAATAGAGCTTAACAAGGTTATTTTTAGATAACTGAGCTTTAAATCGGCTAGTTCAGCATTAAATAAGGCTAATTTCAATTCCAGAATATCACAACACAACCATAAAAGAATATTGTGGATACAATTTTACCTCTATGATAGATGGATGATTATGACCTGTTATGCCAGTAGTATCTCCAGAGTGGCCCTGGTCTTCTTTTAATATATCTTCTTTGAAAGCCTCATATTTTTCCTGCACAAAATTGAATTCATATATATAAGAAGCATTGCTCTTACAATCCAATAGGCAAAAACTTACTCATAATAATAATAATAATAATAATAACTAAATCTCATATAGATTATAGAATCTACCACCTTGATCATTTTCATATCTGCAACAAACTCCATGTCCCCAGCAAAATCACCACCAATACCATCATTTTCTTCTAAGGCAGAAAAGTAAGCCTTGGGGCACCTACACTTTATTCTGTATCTTGTGCAGAAGGGAAGCCACCACCTTGCAAACTTCAAAGCCACCCTCATGCCATTCAAGGTAAGAGGTGAACCCCCATCATCAGAAACATACACATGAAGCTTATCTGGAGGGTAATCAAGTGCCATGGCTGACAACACAGTGTTCATCACATCTATAGTTGGCTCCCTAGTTGGGTCTGCAGTGCATATGAACACATCAATAGAGGGAAGCTTGTGATCTTCTGGTAACCTTTCCGGGAACACAGTTCTTGAAATGGGGTGCCAGCGATAAGCTTGGCCTAGTAACCAAATGAAGGAGAGAATGATCTCAGAAGAAAAAACAAGAAGCCAAGGTAATAATGGGATTCCTGTAAGAACTTGTGTCCCCTGAAAGAAGAAACACAGCCTGTAATAGACCAAGAAGCATAGAGCAGTAGAGTGGAGGAGCATGTGTAGCCTGTTGGTGAAAAACAAAGGCTTGTTGACATGGGAGAGGTTCAGAGGAAGAGTCTCCTCCATTTTCCTCTCTTCACTGTGGTTTAAACTTTGAAGGTTTATGGAATGTTATCTGCTCTTCAGATATGGGAGTATGCCTACGCCTGTGATATATTTCATTGAAATATCATGAAGAAATTCAGTGATAGTGGTCTGTGATAGGCAACTTTACCAACCAACCAAGCCAAATACAATATAGCCATCTGTATAGACTTTTCTCGGTTAAAAATTCGGGCAAAGTGTAAGAGTCATTTGTTAAGTACACATAGATAATTGAGTGTATGTTGAATTAAACTGATTGAATATATTTTTATTATAAGCGTACTTAAATATAATAATGTATTACGATTGTGTTTATACAACAATTTCTCCCGTTAATAATCCCTCCATAAAGGTACGTAGGACTTGGAAGCATGCGGGGCAGTCATTGGAAATTAAACAAATAACTTTTGATCACTATACACCACATGATAATGATATTTTAACATCTAAAAATAATTTTATAATTATTGGACGTGATAAATATCCCTACATATTTTTAACATTCATCACATCCAATGATTATAAAGTGGGTGTCTATTCAGACAACCACTTTTTAGGTGTTAAAATAGTATCACCCATACATCACATATGTGAGAATGACATATAGTACTTTAGATTCCTAATTCAGACACCCACTTTTTAGGTATTAAAATAGCATCACCCATACATCACATGTGTGAGAATAACATATAGTACTTTAGATTCCCAGAATCATCTCCAAACCAAACCATTAGATTACGATAAGGTAGACTTAATATAGACCACCGAATTATGGTTTATCAGTTATAGATAAGTCAATCAAATCTAAGAAGGCATATATGATTGTGCTTAATTAGCTTTTAATATAGAAGGTTTTTTTACTCTTTATTTATTTTATATATTTTGTTAAAAGAAAAAGAATTATTAAATACATACTAATGTATATGATGAGATCTTTTTATATCAGGATCAAATATATCAAATTTCATACAATTTACAAATGATTTTTTATTTCATTATGTTACCTTATTTTAATAGATAATATATTTTTTAAAACACAAGTAAATATAAATTATTATGGAATACATGCATGTTGTTGTCAGATTTTTCTTAAACTTGACATACTTAATTGTTAATATAATACTATATAATTTAATAGTCAGATCAATTAAATTAAATATATATATAAAGAGTTATTGGAAGGTAATATATGCTCCCCTGTTACAACTAAAATTCTCCATTATTAATACATGATTTTTTTTCTTAAATATCTACAAACTTCGTAAAACATTTTAAAACTGTTTTGTATGCTACATGGCTTAGGACAATGTGTGAAGACTTTAAACCATTATTTGACTCACTACTTTAAAAAATATATACAACCCTATTTACCCCAAATCTAACATTATTTGTGATTCAAATCTGATATGCCTGCTTGAATCTTTTAAAAATATAAGAAATGATTTAATTTGATACATCTCATTGCAAGTTGATTGTTTTAGTTTTGAAATATTATTAAATTTTATAGGAAACATATGATTTAGTGGGAATTTTGGATTTTAAGCTCAAACTCAAATCAATGATCAAATCAATTCTCATCTTTTAAAATGTCAAATACTATTCAATAGATATCGAGCATAATAATTGATTTAAAAATTTAATTCAGATAATCCTTTGTACAATCTTTTAAATGTGTGATTTAATTCATAATTTCAATTGGAATAAATTTGAATCAAATCAATTTTAAATTTGAATTATTTCAAATACTATATACCTTATTAATCAGTCTAGTGAAAATATTTACATTCATTGTTACCTTATCGTTCTCACGCAGTCATGCTATTCAGCCGAGTAATTTTCTCAAAAAAAAAAAAATCGAAAACAATTGATATACCTTCGAGTGATTAGACAAAAACTATAGATGATTAAAATCATAAGACGTGAATTCTACGAACACTTTTTTGATTGAAAGTATTTTCACTTTCCCACTATTTCTAATAGCATGCATGCTTGGTTTTTTATTTGCAATCTCAAAACCATGATTTGAGTAAAAATTAAAAAAGAATGGCTTTTAACACAATCATGTTCGGAGATCCAAACGAAAAAACAATATGGGAGAAATTTCCCTTTTTTTTCTCCCCCTCTTTCCCTATTTCAGTTTAACTGGAACATGGGGTGAGTTAATTAGAAACCCATAACCCGGCACAAGCAACACCAAAGCCATCTTTTGGCAACAAACAATCGAATCTACACGTTATGAGGAGGTTATTATACAGCAGTGATTAGTGAATCACATCACGTTTTAACCAAGATTAACCATATTATTAGTTAGGCTTGTCTATATATGCATGACAATGCAATTACGTGATTAACGAGTAACGCCACCTGTTCAGTGTTAACCTCAAACTAAACAAGATGGATATATGCCATCGACGAAAGAAAAGAGGAAACTCTACTACTAACTCAAAACCGAAACACACAAGCAACACAACAAAACATGGTTCCTCCGAGATCCCTAAAATAGCTACCTCAAAAAGAAATTGAAAAAGAAGCGTTTTGTTTCTAAATTAAGGCAAAAGTACACCACGGCGTTCTCCTTGCTCCCCTGGTTTTCTTCGGAGATAACAACGTTGACGAACCCATCAACATTGCACGATGAAAACTGCTGTCGCATAACTAATTACAAAACAGTAAAACGCACACAACTCATCATTTTGTTTTTCTTTTTCTCTCTATGTTAATCGAACCCTTTGCCTTTTAAGACCCCAACACAATGCTACTCTTTTTCTCACCCTTCACAATCACACACACACTCTCCGTCCCCTTAAAAGAAAATTAATAATAGTAATAAATAAAAAAACACCACCAACTAACTTTGGCGCCAAAACATTGAAATAAAAAAAGAGATTTTCTCACGCGCCGCCACTGACACCGCCACGTCCACCACCCCGTGACTGACCCACGCCGCCGCCGCATGGGTCAGCACGGCCGCCACGAGTCTTATCCTTCCGCTTCGTCATCCCGGCTCGACTACCATCACCATCACCACCTCCGCCGCGATGTCGCCTCGGTATCCGTCGTCTTCGGCGGCGGCGGAGACCAGCTGGAGTGGCCGTTCGAGAGGCTGGCGGGGCTGAGCGACAACGAGGTGAGGGAGACTGCGTACGAGATATTCTTCACGTCGTGCAGGTCGTCGCCGGGGTTCGGCGGCCGGAACGAGCTGACGTTCTATTCGAGCCACGAGAAGGGCGGAGGCGGAGAGGGCGGAGGAGGAGGGAAGGGGAACCAGGTGGTGACTAAGGCGACGAGCAGGGTGAAGAGGATGCTGGGATTGAAGATGCTGAAGAGGTCGCCGTCGAAGAGGATGGCGGCGGGGATCGGCGGGGGAGTGATGGGGGTGTCGTCGTCGCCGATGGCGGGGGCGGGGGCCGGGAGCCCGATATCGATGACGGTGCCGACGATGTTCAGGCCTCGGAGGCCGATGACGGCGGCGGAGATCATGAGGCAGCAGATGAGGGTGACGGAGCATGATGATAATAAGCTCAGGAAGACTCTCATGAGAACCCTCGTTGGCCAAGTATGAATATTTCAATTTTTTTTATCTTTTTTGCTTTTTTGTCATTATGTTTCTCATTTGTTGCTTCTTATAAAATCTGAAAAATGCTGAATTGATAGATTTTTCATTTTTACTGTCAGATTTCAATGATTATTCTTGTTTTTAGCTACAAATTCTCACAATTTTTACTTTTTAGCTGTGATTGTGTAGCGTTATAGGAATTTATTGTGTAAAATTTTGCAGAAAAGTGGTGTTTGACATAGTAATGCATGGATTAATTCTTGGGATTTATGATCAGAATAAAGCCTCTCTTTATTTAAGCATGCTTGGTTAATAAAAATAAAGAGATAATGTACATTGATGAATTGACTTTTTTTAGTTTTTTCCCTCCTTTGGTACAGTGCTATAATGATTTTATTGATTATGTGTTATGCATTTTGGGTTCCGAGTTTCTGTGATATGGATTGATGAGGTGCTTAAAGTAGCTCATAGAAAACCGGTTGTGTTTTTATTTCTTGTTCTCGTTTTTCAAAATTTTGTAAAAACAATGTGAAAACTACAAAATTCAATTTTAGTTTTCCTTTCTAGTTTTTATGGGTTTTCTTCATAAAATCTTGAAAGCAAGAAAATAGAAAATGAAAAGTGAAAATTGTTTTGAGCGACAGTTAATTACTGATGTACTGCTCTTGAAAATCAACGTGCATTTTGATCTAAATTAGTATTTCAAAATGCTTGGATTTCAGGTCGGTAGAAGAGCAGAAACTATCATCCTACCCTTGGAACTCCTACGCCACCTAAAGCCCTCAGAATTCAGTGATTCCAATGAGTACCATATGTGGCAAAGGAGGCAGCTCAAGATCCTTGAAGCAGGTCTCCTCCTGAACCCATCAATCCCCTTAGAGAAGAACAACACATTTGCCACGCGCCTCAGGGAAATCATAATCAGTGGGGAGTCTAAGCCTATAGACACTGGCAAGAACTCAGACACCTTGAGAACCCTTTGCAATTCTGTGGTTTCATTGTCATGGAGAAGCCACAATGGAACCCCCACTGATGTTTGCCACTGGGCTGATGGATTCCCCTTCAACATCCACCTCTACACTTCTCTCCTCCAATCGATTTTCGATATCAGGGATGACACATTAGTCCTTGATGAGGTTGATGAGCTACTTGAGCTGATGAAGAAGACTTGGTCTATATTTGGGATCACTTTGCCAATTCACAATGTGTGCTTCACCTGGGTGCTGTTTCAGCAGTACATTGCAACTGGGCAGATAGAACCTGACCTTCTTTCTGCCTCAAGTGTTATGTTGAATGAGGTGGCAAATGATGCTAAGAAAGAAAAAGACTCCTTGTATGTTAAGTTATTGTCGTCGGTTCTGACCTCAATGCAGGCTTGGGCAGAGAAGAGATTGCTTAATTACCATGAGTATTTCCATAGAGGGAATGCTGCACAAATCGAAAACCTTCTTCCTGTGGCGTTGTCTGCCTCCAAGATTTTGGGTGAAGATCTAACAATCACAGATGGAGAAGGGAGAAAGAATGGAGACATAACCATAGTGGATGCATCCAGCAACCGGGTTGATAATTATATTCGTTCTTCCATGAAAAATTCATTTGAAAAGGTAGGTAATATAGTCTGTCTTCTTAATTAGTATTCTAAACAAGTTGACTCTTGTAATTATAATGTGTTTCTTATATGAGTGCAGGCATTAGAAGCAGTGGCTGCAAAGTCTACTGAATTTGAAAGATTGAAAGAGTTGAGTGAAGTTCTTCTTCAGTTAGCTCAGGAAGCTGAGGCTTTCGTGAAGAAGGAAAGACAACATTTTACTCCAGTGCTAAAGAAATGGCACTCAACAGCAGGTGCAGTTGCAGCACTGATGCTGCACGCTTGCTATGGGCAATTGCTGAGGCAGTACATAAGTGAAGTGACCTCACTGACAGCTGAGTCAGTTCAGGTATTGCAGAGGGCTGGAAAGCTAGAAAAGGTTATCGTCCAGATAGTTGTCGAAGACTCTGCCGAGTGTGAAGATGGTGGCAAAACAGTAGTGAGGGAGATGGTTCCCTACGATGTTGATTCAGTCATATTGAGTCTTCTGGGAAAATGGACGGATGAATCACTGCAGAAAGCCAGAGAGAGTTTGCAAAGAGCAAAGGAAACTGAAGTAAGTGGTAGTTTTGTAATCCTTGTTCCTTCATAGTAGAAGGACACAAAAAATGTGTTTAAAAACTCAATTGACAGATTTTTCTTTTCTATCATAGAAGATGGTTTATAATTTCTTTTCTGCTTTTATCGTAGACATGGAATCCAAAGTCCAAATCGGAGCCATATGCACAATCAGCTGCAGAGCTGATGAGAATGGCCTTGACCACTGTGGAAGAATTCTTCCAAGTTCCAATTGCAATTAGTGAAGACTTAGTACAAGATCTTGCTTATGGATTGGAAAGCCTCTTTGAAGAGTACATGATGTTTGTTGCAGCATGTGGTAAGTTCTAAGGATTCATACAGCACTAGAGAAGAAAATAGAAGACACAAACATTGTTAGACTGATGGTGCACAAATTGCCACAATGAACTAGCCAAGGGAGTATGGCTGTGTATTGACCTCTATTCTCTTTCAGGTTCAAAGCAGAGTTACATTCCCTTACTTCCCCCACTGACCAGATGCAACCGGGATTCAAAATTCATCCAGCTGTGGAGGAAAGCTGCACCATGTGCTGGTGGTTTCAAAGAGCAATATATAAGCAGAACACATGAAGGTCATAGTCCTCGGCCATCAACTAGCCGCGGAACACAGCGCCTCTATGTCCGTCTCAACACCTTGCACTATCTCCTTTCTAATATTCACTCTCTTGACAAATCACTCTCTCTGAACCCTGGAGTTGTTCCTTCAAATCACCGTCGCTTTGCAAACAGCCGCAGGGCTCAAAATAACAGTTCTGCATACTTTGAATCAATCAACTCATCCATTCTAGCAGCCTGCCAACATGTCTCAGAAGTTGCAGCATACCGCCTTATATTCCTTGACTCAAGCTCTGTCTTCTATGACAGCCTCTATGCTGGTGAAGTGACCAGAGGTCAGATTATGCCTGCATTGAGAATCCTCAAGCAGAATATCATTCTAATGTCCACAATGCTGGCAGATAGAGCTCAACCAATGGCAATGAAGGAAGTCATGAAGGCCACCTTTGATGCATTCCTTATGGTTTTGCTTGCTAGTGGAAGCTCCCGGGTGTTCCACCGGTCCGACCATGAGATCATCCGAGAGGACTTCGGGAGCCTGAAGCGAGTCTTCTGCACTTGTGTGGAATGCTTGATAGCAGAAAATGTGGTGGATGGAGAGGCTGCAGTGGTAGAGGGAGTCATTGCTTTGATGGGCCTGAGCACTGAACAGTTGACAGAAGATTTCAGCATTGTCACCTGCGAAGGAAGTGTGATTGGTGTCATGGGAAATGGCCAGAAGTTGCCAATGCCTCCTACCACAGGAAAATGGAATAGGGCAGACCCCAATACAATACTGAGGGTACTGTGCCATAGAGATGACAGGGCTGCAAATCAGTTCTTGAAGAAAACATTCCAATTGGCCAAGAGGAAATGATAACAAACATGGAGGATCTTGTCTCTCTTGGTAATGCTGAGGGTCAGAGATCCTAATGGGCAATGCATGCACTTTTGGTATATAAGTACTGCCTTCTAACAAGGAAAAATTCATGCACCTTTAGGCAGTGAGCGGGTTGTATTCTTTTAATTTTTGTGGCATTGGTTGGTGGTGTAAGCACCTGGGAAGGGGAGGGGAAGAGGGCAGGTTTCTATTGGAAAGCACGTTAGTTTGTGAAAAAAGCTGTCAGGAAAACAATGTTCTGTTTTCATCATCAGGCATTTTCTTTTGCAGACTGCAGAATATATGGTGATTTTATTTTTATTAAAAAATTTCTTCAAATATTTTTTGGAAGGAAAAAGAGAAAGAAAGGAAGACAGTTTTCTCGCGTAGTTTGGTAATGATCATAAGTTCATGACACGCTTAACTATTATGCGCTTCGATGATTTGTTAAACTAAGTTGATAGATCAATAACCTGTGAAAAGCTGACAAGGAACTCTAATTTTTAAACGCTTGGAAAATGGCAAGGCATAAAGTCATCAGATACCAGTAGATTTCTACATTGAATCTTTTTTTAATTAGTAATATACTAATACAAATAATGTCATCAGCTTTGTATTTATTGAATCGATAAAATGAATGGCCATACATGAGATCGCAAATGTCATATGAGCACAGTGGGATTAAGTTAGTGGTAAGAGGTTTGGGTAGTTTATCATAAGATAGTTTCAAATCTCATTGTCTTTTAGATGTGCCAAAATAAAAAAATTATAGCATTTTCCAAAAGGATGAAAACACATTTGTAATGAAATGTTCTTATACTCTGTAACACTATTTTAAGTGATGTTTACTTCCAAATATTTTAGCATTTCTATATTTATAGAAGCAGTGATCAATGTTTACAATTGCACTAAATAAACGTTATTTAAGGACAAAACTGCTTCACATTATGTGAACATAGATAATAAGGATGAAAAAAAAATCCAACATATTAATAAGACTACAAACCACTGAAGTATTTTGCAGCAAAATGCGGCCGGAATTTATTCTCCTAGCACTAATCCTAATTTGACTAGAAGAAAGAATCTCTAGAGTTGGTAATATAGAGTTCTTTCACAGTGAGACATCAGATGAGGTAAATAATATTCATGAATACATTTATAGGACAAGCCACATGAAAAATGTTGACCAAAGGGTAAGAGCAACTGAGGCACAGACATAAGTTGCTAGCATGATGATTGAACATTCAGTTTCACCGGCTCCAAATAATTGAGTAATTGTACCTGCCAAATTCGTAAAACATGGTACTGCCAGCTTAAGTACAAATTAAAGAAGGTTCAAATTATGCTAAAAACTATTTGCCTCAGTAGATATTCTTTTATTTCCGTGTCAAGATGTTACTGAATACTGAATATCAGAGATTTTGGTTATGCATAATAAATCATCTAAAGTAATATGAAGCAGTGAATTCTCACAATTATCATAATCAACTTACTTATGCTAATTGCAGGCGGAAGGGCATATTGAAGCAGCAAGACAAACTGGTATAATGGATCATGGTGGATCAAGCCAAAATGGACTGCACCTTTAATAATGCCCACACCCAAGACTGGTAAGGCAATGAGCCTAACCACAATGATCCCTACAACAAGTGGAATCTTCATTCCTGACCCTTTTAACCCTGAACAAAGTTAACCCAATATTTTCCATCAAATCCTTGTTCATTTTCAGCATTATTGGCACAAAATGAAAAAGAAAATTAGAAGATCATTTTCTTGATTACCCTTAAGAAGATTTGCTCCAACCAATAAAGTGATTGCTGGGATGGACACATCACTGCAAATCAGGAAAACGATTGTAAAATTCTAACACAAAATATGTTTTACTAGTCAAGAATAAATTCAGTCAGGTTAATGCCTAGGCACGTGAAATTTGATGGTGATAAAGTTGGTTGTTAGCAAATATTTTTCTCCATAGGATTATCATTCAAATACTAGTTAATCAATCAAATGAAAGACCTTAGTTTTATTGCACCCGTTGAAACCTGATATCAGTCATTTAAAGGCAAAGGCTACTTACCCCAACATGGATGTAGAGTCTTCAACAACACGGAGGGGAGCATTATCGCCAACAAACAACTTTTGAAATGGAGAGACTACACCAATTATTAGACCAACAATCTACGCAAGCAAAAGTATGAAAGGAGGAATATTTATCAAAACACTGATGAGTTCAAGTCAAGATTGTCTAATTCTCTAATTTAATTGAGATTTAGATAAAAAGAAGGTTTCATTCCTTCCCTCCATCCTCCTCTTTTTGCACTTCCATAAGTACGCATATTGCAAAGCAGGTTATGGTGTAACAATTCTACATAAAAATCCCTTCCTTATAAGTGTTACAAATTTTAATGTTGATGCCTGCTGTATTGTTTAGAACATCTCTACATCAGCAATAACACTTTATCTAACAAATGAAACTATTTGTCAGTGCCATAATTTCTTCTTGTTACTTGTTTCCTTCATTCTAGACATAGAGAATTATTGGCATACCGATCCAATTGTTGCAGGATTCAATAGGACCTCCAGATTGAGCTTTTCTACTGATGTTTTTAATGTTTTCATAATCTTCATCTGTTTTGGCACCTGTAAAACAAAGGAAGAAAATGTAAGAACTACTACCTGATGCTGTAAAGCTATTTAAGGCAAGAATCACATTGCTCAGTGCTCACTACTAGCCAGAAAGAGTAAAAATGCAAATTATGTCGTATGCTGGCATGTCAAGTTTCAGAAAATCATAAGAGTAACATCTTGTGCAGATATGAGGAAGGTGAGGAAAGGAATGATACTCACAAAGAGGCTTCATTGGTTAAATAGTCCAAACAATACTACTCATAGTCTCTCACACATGCAATACAAAAAACTAGACAAAAATGTATATCTGAATATATTAGAACATAGAAGAACCTTTGCTCTTCTATCAGGAGCTGTTCTTTCAATTTCAAGTTGAGTCTTATGTTCATTAGTCTCTGACATGCCCTCTGCTGTACCAAGTATTCCAATAGAAGATTTTGAATGGTTTTCAGGATCTGTTTCTATTGAAGCCACCGGATTTAATGGGGAATCATCAACTTTGTTGACAATGGAACTCTTGCATGAATATACGCGAACAATGTTGTACACAAAAGTCCAAATGTAGATGTTCCCTATCTGGTCAATCAGCACAAGGAAATGAAAAATCTTAATTCAGAACTATAAAGTTTTCTCTGTGATGAACCTAGTTAAGATACCAAAGTTTTAAATTGTCTTACAGCCATGGACAAAGAAGCATATGCCATCCCCTTTTTATAACAGATATCCACAGCTCCAAAAGGACTATTGTTTTCTTTACAGACTGCAGGAATTATGATAAGAGGCAAATTGCCCAGATTTCCTGTTTGCACCAAAATCAGAATAGTGAGAAAATTTGTAAGTGTCAAAATTGTACATGAAATCCCTTCTGCTTCTATGTATCTTGAAAAATGTATGGACTCAACATTGGCATGATCTGCTTTATAAGATGGTTATAAAGTTAAAATAACCATTTAAAATATGTCAAGTGAAACTACCTGCTGCACAGCACCCCAACACAAGGCCTTTCATATCATAAGGAGCTTTAGTTATTTTCATCAATAGCCATCCCAGTGTCGTTCCAATGATAAATGTGAGAAGAATATTCAATGGCATGAACCACCTTCATAATTCATGAAAGTATCCTAATTCTTAGCTAAAGCAATTTATGACAGGTGTGAATGGGAGATAAATGTAAAAGGGGTAGGAGACAAAAAGAAAAGAAAATGCAAAGTGGAAAGAAAACAACATACAGCATAACCATGCTCGTAAATGTTATAGTTTTGGTCAGGACGCCGCAAATAAAAGCCGGAGTGAAGACATAATAAACCAACTGAAAAGAAAAAAAATAAGATCATTAAGTTATGTGAAAGCAACCAAATAAGGTAGCAACCAGCTAATTATTTTTTAAGTCAACTTATAATATCATGTAGTTAATTGCAATTAAATGTAATCATTACTATTGATACCACCGGTTGTATATATATGTTAGACACTGAAGAATTAATTGAATTCAACTGCTATAACACTAGCAGCAGACAAGGTATTGTTTATCTGTATGTATGAGTAAAAACAAGATGGAGAAAGCCCGGATCATATGCATATATTTTTCACCATAGGTTGTTTTTTATGCTTTTAGTGTCTTTTCTTCAAGTGAAAATTAAAATAAGAATACATAAAACTGTGAAGAAGAAGCAAAAAGTGTCAACAATATGCTTATCTTCCCACCTCGACTTCTGTATACAACGAAAAAAAGAAGCAAAGAGAAAACTAGGAACATAATTGACAAAACACTTCAATTAATTAGTTGCAATAAAGTACTTGAAATCAAACTGGCAATTAATTTTGCAAAATAAAAAAAGTATTAAAGGACTAAGATAGATTGTGCCCCTCAAATAAAAAGAAAAAAATAGAAAAGATAGAGGACAATTGAACTTACTATATTCAGGTGCTGCCTGGCACTCTCCCTCAGCAAATTAAACCGTTCCAGAGCAAGAAATGCTCCTAAAGCAGTAATCAGGAGCACCTTAAGAACTGGCATTAATGCAGTGACAAAGAGCTTCCACACTTGCATTGTGTCTTCTCCTTTCTTTACTATGATAAAAATGAAAATGATATATATATATATACACACACACACACACTTCTTATAAGGGTCCAAATTATAGTTCTAGGAGAATTAAACTCTTGCTTTGTTTTTGTTTTGTAAAGAGGTTTTTTTATAGTGTGGGGGAAGCACATGCCTGCAAATAATATCCTAAAAGAGGATTCTACAAATTATGCCAGCAATGTGATATTGTGGCACCTACTGTTAATTAGGACATGTGAAGAGAGCGCAGACACTCCACTAACACAGTTGCATGCACTAAGGTGAC
Source organism: Dalbergia cultrata (assembly GCA_031216105.1). Classification (NCBI taxonomy): domain Eukaryota; kingdom Viridiplantae; phylum Streptophyta; class Magnoliopsida; order Fabales; family Fabaceae; genus Dalbergia; species Dalbergia cultrata. The sequence goes on along the minus strand of JAVHNL010000196.1, from coordinate 6,029 downwards.
CAGGTAAGGTAACTTTTGTCAACTTGATTGTTTGTTTAGGATGATCACCGCAGATGAATAAATACTAAACACAATATGTGCAAAGTTCATTGGCGGGAAAAGTGACAATAACTTGATTGTCTTGTATTTCAGCTTCTTTTTTTTAATTATTTTTTTATTCAGTTATTAAAATTTGTCAACCACCCAATAAAAATAGAACTGGATTCTTGAAGTAGCTTGGTATATTATACTTCTTTCATGTCCTGTATTTAGCATTTATTATACTAAACTGTGTTCTATCATTAGTATTTATATAAAACTCGGCTACTTGTGCACAAGATTTCCATTTGTTGAGGTTTGAGAAGGGTAGAGATTGTCTCCAAAAGAAGGATTTCTCATCTTCAAGTTGAGGAGCAAGAATCTTACTATCGATACTCATTCTTAATATAAAACTGTATTGAATGACAAAAATGAAAAAAGAAGATTAAAAATGATTGTAAAGTGCAAAACTGAGAAGTTAACATCATAAATGTAGATCAATATGTGATATGTGATTTGAATTTTCGAACCATTGTAAGTGGACAAATTATAATTACGGTATAAGTTGAAATACAAGAAGAAAGAAAATTCAATTTGAATACTTCATCACCAGTGATATTGGCAGTGGTCAAAGGAAGTCAATAGAGTTGACTAGAATTATCATGCAACTTGAACTTAGTTAGAATTGATTGGAATCAAGTTGTTGATCAAAGCATTAAATAAATGCTTTGATTTGGATGTTATGCATAGAGAGCTCTATTAATAGAGCATGCTATGGAGCTTGAAAATTCATTCCAAGTTCATCAACCATTTGAGTATCATAAGAGTTTTGTATATTTGTTAAATTCTTTTATTTTATGTGTTGACTATATACATCTTGTAAGGTATTGTATGTGTTTGGGACTTTTAATTTGTTCCAATGGAGTGTAACCCATTTTGTATTCTTTATTATATTTTTATAGTGTTATATTTAGTTGTTATATTTACTTATAAACGTAGGTTATTTATCGAACCATGTTAAATTCCTTGTACTATATGTGCTTATGGCTTCTGCATGTTTGTTTGTGCCTTCAAGGGCTGTCATTTTATTGCTCGGTCAAATGGAAATGACAGAGCATCTAATGATGGTAACGTAAAAAAATGAGCTATGCTAATTTACAACTACCCTTGGAGTTGGTTTGATTTTTTTTTTAAATAAAAAAGATCTTTTTAATTAAAAAATATTTCTTTATATTCTTCTATATGCTTAGATAATTTTTTAAAGTAAAAATAAAATAAAATTAGAAGCTAAGATTTTCATCTTTTGAAAAAAAAAAAATCTTTTTTATAACATAAAAAACAATAAATAAAGATCTTCTACTATTGTATCCAAACATAAATTGATGTTTCATCTAAACATAAATCAACTTTTACTTTTTAAAATATCTTAATTAAAAAGATAAATTTAAAAAAATCTTTTCTGAGAACAAATTCTTAGTCTAGAGAATCGATCCATTTCATTTATATTTTTATTCGGCCATATGTGTTAAGATAAAAAAAAAAAAAAGAAGAAGAAGAAAAGAAAACACGCACGTACGCATGATGATGCAACTGGACAATGAGATGTGAAAGCCATTATATTCATGGAGTAGAAACGAAGCTTTAAATCGTACGGATGGAACCAAATTAAACTTGTCTGTTACTTAAATTATTATTCAGTGGCTAACATGATCTGAGGCATTTCTTTCATCTTTGAATTGAAGCCCTTTTAACTTTTTAAGATGCCGTACGTTGCTGAGTTTTCATTCGAAATAGATGCATGCAACTGATGTTGTGTCCAAATATTGCTGCATCGATCTAGTCCTTTCTCTGTGCTCCACTGCTCCTTTGAACTTCAGGAAATGAACGTTCCGCATTTACTCTCTTCTTCAAAACTTCAAAAATATAAAAGAAAAATAATAAACCATTGATACTTGTTTTTGTCTATTATATATAATTTTCACTTAATAAGTTTATTTTACTCATGTCACTAAATACTCTTCTTCATTTATCATAGTAGTTTCGTGTATCCTTTATTTTTCATCGTTAGATTAATAAATGCTCAACCCCATTCGCTATTTTTATGTAATACTTTAAATTCAAGTGTTAAGTAAAAAATAAAGTAAAGTATCTGAGATGTAACATGTTATCATTTTAATAAAATATTTTGAAGATTAAATTTAATTCTTACTCCACGTATTTTCTAAGATATTATATTTTTTTCTGAACTTTTATGAAAGGATGTTCTCACTACCATATATTTGCTATTATTCCAACATTTTTAATTCAATTTTATATAACTTGTGAAAAATGTTGTTCTTTTTTTTCCTTTAATCAAAATAACTTTTCAAAATTTTTTTTATTAAAATATTTAATATAACATAGCAATATTTCAAAAAACATGAAATATTAAATATTATTAAATGTAATTTAGCCACTAACATATGATCAATTGGAGTGACAAATACTTATTCATCCTAACAAGTGGAGAGGAAACATGTGGTAAACCCAAATATATATAAAATTTAGATTTGCTAGTACGTACTTACTAGGAAATCAAGCTAGACTAAAAAGTTTTGATTGAAAATTTAAGACTTTTAAGTTTTGATGCATTTACAATGTTGAAAATAATCAAAACATTATTTTTATTGATTTCTTAATCAGCATCTTAAGGACAATAATCAGTATAATTAAAAAAAATTATTAAAATTTTATATATATTGTAAAATGATGGTCCCAAGAAACAATTAAAGTAGCACAAAGTAAGTATGGGAAAGCTTATATGAACAAAATGACACAAGAGACTTGTACCCTACTTTCACCATAGATACAACAACCAATTATTTTACCGTAAAAATATAGTAGACTATACAAAAATAATCATATTCCAATTAAAACCCAAATATTAAATATATATTCTTCTTATCTATGTATACACTCAATACTCGAAATAAAATTTCACATCAAAATACTTAATTGTCATCTTTGTCATGAATGTAGTTTGTCATAAAGTCATAGGTCAACTATCATCTTTTCATATGTATAATAATGATAATAATAAAAATTACAAATCAACTGCTGATTCTTCTCTATGCTATTAGATTGCACTCTATGCTTCGTGCTTCAAATGGCTGGCATTGGTGGATCAGTATAAAAAGTTGCGCACTTAACTATGCCTAAAGTGATGGTTCAACATTTCTGAGTCAGCTTACAGTAGGCTACCAGTGTTTAGCACTGTTTGGTTTTAGAAAATTGTGTTCACTTTATTTGCTTGTTTATGTGCTATTATTTTGATAAAAAAAAATTCTTAATTTTTTTTATGTTTTTAGTCAATTCCCTACTTTCAGAATTTTATAAAAAAAAAAATAATGAGAACTGAAAATAAAAATTAAAAAACTTGAATTTATAATTTTTATTATTTTCTCTATAAAATTATCTGAAATATGACATAAACTAAAAATAGAAAATGAAAAGATGAAAATAGTTTTTTTTAGGCGAAATACTTTGATACTCCAAAAGCAAAAATATATTTATTCTCTTCTATTTAATAACTAATATATCAACTTTATATGTTATTATTGGCTCATATTTTTATACGTATTTAATATAATAGCTAATTTATTATTTATAAATAGAATAAAATAAATACATTAGTCAATAATTTGTCGTTTAGGAAACCAAATACACTCTAGACTTTAGAGTTGATTTGCACATCTCCAACAATTGAATTGAATGCAACCGCACGCCTATTCCAGGTAGATTTGCTGGATAAGGAATTTTGGTCACAAGGACAAGTTACATTCATTCCATCCCCACCCAGGGTTATGCTACGAGGATATGTGCCATCTAAGGTGCGTTTACGGTGTGGAGTGCAAATTTTAATATTCCCTCCATTCATTGATTGAAAATCATGTTATTTTAACATATTAAAAATTTAATATATTTAGTTATAAATTATAGTAAAATATATTAATGTTTTAATATGTCAAAATAACACGATTTCTCAGTATAGCTATTATTAAATAATGGAGGGAATAAACTCTTCCAGATCGACGTGGATAAAGCAAAATATGACATTTGGAGTTGTTAACCAGAGTGTGGAAATCCAAACTGAAAGTAGGATATTTCTCACCTGTGAAATTTCGATGATAGGACTAGGATAGCCCTTAAATCCTGGCCATTAAAATAACAATTCAATGGCTGAGATAAATGTTAATTAGACCTTAGTCAATGTAAAGATTATTAAATGTAAACGATGTAAAGATTAATGGCTGAAATTTAAAATTACTCTTCTGATTTTAATTGCTCGAATTTAATTAATAACAATGGTGCTTGTAAACGCAGGGAAGCAAATATTCTCAATCGCAGGCAAGGCATTACTAGATCCAACTCTGGAAATTGCAAACTTTGTATCCACCTAGCACCATCCTATTACATCCAAGATCCACGTGTCATCTCCTCCTTTAACCAGTTAGCTAATACACTATTCCTTCTAAAAAGCTAACGGCATGGTAGAAGCCACCTGCTATCTAATGCACACTGCCTGTGTGGGCGCACTAAGTAAATGGTGCGCTTACAACTAAAGGAAGAAATGTTAGGCACGCGCTGTTCACTTCCTAAAATGTCAATTTGCCTTTGAATACTTATACTACCAACAATTAGGATAATTTCTTCTTTGAAGAATCGTTAATTTTAATTTATCACCGCTTATTACTTACTAAAATTTAGAAGTATATATACGCGTATTCATTTCTATAACAAAAATACTCCTACATCAAGGAATACATTTACAGGACAAGCCACATGAAAAATGTGGACCAGTGTAAGAGAAACTGAGGCAAAGGCGTACGCACAATACCAGCTAGACTCGTAAGTTCAAAAGTACAGAGTAGACAAGGTTCAAACTATGCTAAAAGCAAACAGTGGAAAGTTAAGAGTAATATATGCAAACATAGTTTTAGGATAAAATACATTGATTTCTTCTTAGATTTGATAAAATTCACCCCAATTCTAATCTATTTATCTAGGTGATATTGATCTCCTCCTAAATGCACTGTTCATTATACAATAGAGGAGAGATCAATGTAATAATTTTATAAACTCAGAGGATATTAGTATAATAATTTCAAAAAATATGGAACTTATTGAGCAAATTTTATAAATAGAAGAGAGACAAGGTGAATTTTACCCAACCCAACCTCAAGAAAAGTCAGTGTAATTTACCCTAATTTTAAATTGCAGTTGCAATTAGATTATAATTATTTTGATGTTCACAATATCAATGGAGATCTTTGGTTCTGGCTATACATAGTTGATCATCTAAAGTAAGAGTTTAATTTGATTACACATAAATTCAATTATGTATTGCCATATTATTAGAAATATTTGACTCAACATCCTTTAACCAGGAAATCTTACAAATAAAAGCACATAATTAATTAATAGTAGCACTATCGATATATCAAAATTAAACTTCTAAGGTACTATGAAGCGGTGAATTTTGGCAAATAAGTGTCATGATCAACTTACTTATGGTCATTGCAGGGGGAAGGGCATCTTGAAGCAGTAAACAGAACTGGTATAAGGGATCATGATGGATCATGCCAAAATGGACTGCACCTTTAATAATGCCAACACCTGTGACTGGTAAAGCTATGAATCTCGCCCTAATGATCCCGGCAACAAGTGGAACCTTCACTCCTGACCCTTTTAACCCTGAACAAAGTTAACCCCAGTATTTGCATTACTTAATTAAAATCTTGTTTATTTTTTCATTTTTCAGCATTATTGACCCAAGTTAATTATTAAAAGGAAAACAAGAAGATCATGTTGCTGATTACCCTTAACAAGATTTGCTCCAACTAATAAAGTGATTGCTGGAATGGACGCATCCCTGCAAATCAGAAAAAAAAAAAACGATTTGTAAAATTTTAACATAAAATGTGCTTTACCAGTCATCAAAATTCAAAAATAAATTCAGTCATTATATAATG